>QNQO01011749.1:0-29626 GCA_003290165.1 Berberis thunbergii
CCCGACTGATGTAAAAGATTTTTTCAAGTAATAAAAATCCTAGTATTTAATTAAAAAAAACAAAAAACAAAAAGAGAAACAATGACAGATGGTATGACTTAGATTATAGAGTCATTCTCAACTGATGACATCTGAGGTGGGTGAGAAAGGTTAATCAAGTACTTCCAAGGTGTGCGATATTATGGTTCCAAGTTGCAAACTAAATTGTGGGTTTGCTGGGCCTTCTTCCCATCACCCACAGATACATGATATTGACCAGTTAAGGCATTATTCAACCACATAACTCCATTCTAGTCTATTCATACTAGCATACAGAGTACTATTACAAAAATAAATAATTAATATATATATATATATATATATATATTTATTTTATTTTTCTTTTCTTATTAGAGTTGGATTTCAACTCCATAAGGTCAAATGTAAAAATAGAAAAGGATAGCCCAATTGTTGTAACAAAACTCTTGAGCATAGGGTGTTTGTTTTCAACAATTGATTTGTCCTAAATAGACCAAAACAATCAGCTTGTAATGTTGTGTTTGGGTGTTTATAAAGAAGAGCCCTTTTTAGAGAGCGAGAGAAGGAGTGAGGGAAAGGGGCGAATGGATGGGTTGGAAAAAGGAGAACACAATTTAGGCTCAAAATGGTGTTCAACCACAAACTAATTTTCTTTTTTGTAAAGTGGTCATGAGTAGGGCAGGAAATGTTCATGTTTTCCTTAAAATAAATACTAGAATTTATATCTAACTTTTTAAAGGATCAAATGAGTTGGATTGGAACTGTAAAAGGCTCTTTTAATACATATTCTAAGGATCTATTTGGTTATTTTCCTTGGAATTCATTTCCCTTGTCATGTAGATTACCTTTATTTGATTGTTTATTTACTGACAGGAAATTTATTCTTTATAAAATTATTTTCCACTATTCGTGAGAATTTAAATCCAAAAGGAGGCATTGGCCAAAAGGTGTGATAACTCAGTGATTAAGCATTGACGAATGGTATCACTAGTTAAGAGATAAAAGAGAAGAAGGGAGAAACCTCCTAATCAGATTCACGGAAACGTTTTAATAAAAAAGGACATGGTAACATAGAAAGATCACATAAAAAAAACAAAGCATGAATGAAAACAATGCAAAGAATCAAACAAGGTCCAACAGTGACCTTTCCATGATTGCAGGACCAATGATATCATCAATAGAACTCGTAGTTGTGTGGTTGAGCTCACAAGCCCATTGTTGTTCCTCCCATAAGAATGGAAAACAGAAATTCTTATTGTCGAGGAAGTGGGCGAGGAAACCAGCGAGGAAAGAGAGGTGGCAGGGGGTGAACCATTCACCCCCCTCGAGATGTGTGCCCACTTTTTGGTGCGCGCATCTCGAGGGGGATGAACGGTTCACCCCCCTCCACCTCTTTTTCCTCGCTGGTTTCCTCGACAATAAGAATCACTCAATGGAAAAACATATGCACGTGATCTTCATGATCATGAGAGACCAAATCTTTTGTCTTCTAAACAATGACACCTTTGTTTCTCCATGGCCCCAAGAACATCATCATAATTGTCTTAAATTTTGTCCTCTTTTAATCTAATCAGGGAGTCTGGAGTCTGTTAAGCAGAGATTTTATAGGATCTCAGAACCAACTGAAGATGTCGCAAGTTGGGTTGAACACATGACCTAGTGATACCATCCGCCAAGCTATAACCATTGAATTGTCATGCCATTCGGGGTGTCACCAAACCTTTGACCAACAACAACACTATTATGAGTTTGTTTTGTTGTCACTGTAAGTAAGTGATTAATGAGTTTGTTTTGCTGTCTCTTTATGTGAATATATAGTAGTTCACTGCATTAAATTGACATTTTTGTAAGATAACAATACTTTTAAGCTATAATGATTCACAAAACAGTTTTACATATTTTCACAGACAAAGTGATACAATAATTGTATCACTTTTTTTTTGGAACTGGTTTTCATTTTTTTTACTAAATTTAGTTTTGACTTGAAATTGTTTGGTGGATTGTAACAACTCAAAAGTGTTACTGTTTTGGGAGTTATTACAAATATGCTAATTTGGTGTAGTGGCTGATTTAGTCGTGGTTAAAGGACTCACGAAAATGAACGTTAGTATTTGCAGGAGGATTGTAGAGGATAGTTAGCGGTTGGATTGTACATGTAAATATGTTTCAGGAAGCAAATGTGATAGCGGATGCCCCTGCCAGAATTGATAATAATGAAAGTTAGCCGGAGTTATAATGCTCAATCCTTGCCTAATCGCCTTAAAGCTTTGTTACAGTTGGATCGGGCTCACATGTCTATATTAGACTTCTGAAATAGTAATTACACTACAAGAAATTGACAATTTAGAGGCAGTTATCTAGTGACGGTTTGAAAAATCTGCTGCTAAATACCATATTCAACGACGGTTATTCAATCGTCGTAGAATAATATTATTTAATGACGGTTATAATTAATTATAAATAAAACATCAATTTTTAAAGCCAAATGTGAAATCTCGCAGTTAGATGCAGCTTCTCAGTTGGGGTTTATTCTTCCCTTTGGTCGATCTAACATAAGAAAGAAAAAAAAGAATGTACAGAACAAAAGAAAAGAAAGAGAAGAACTTAAGAGAAGAAGATCAGTCAATCGACGCACAGAGCCAGAGACTTAGAGAGAGACGATCGACGGAGAAGATAGAATATCCAGGTTTCAAATATTTTGATTATTGCTCTTTGATAGGGTATCAGGAAAGTGTTTGTCGAAAGAAGCTCGGAACTAAGGGTGGTGGCCGCATTTCGGAAGTAGGTAAGACCGAGAAGGTGTCCAAATCTAAGACATATAATAACAATACCAAGCAGCATTATGTTCCAGTGATCAGACCACAAAAAATCACTACAAGAAAACAGGTGTTTAGCGACGGTTTTCAAAAGTGTTTAGCGACGGAATACAGCGACGGTTGGCCAACCGCCGCTAATAAAGGCGTCACAAGAGCATTCAGCGGCGGTTTTTTGCAACCGCTGGCATAACCGTCGCTGTATGTTATTTAGCGATGGTTAGTAGTAACCGTCGGTAAACCCGTCACTAAATACCATATAGCGACGGGTGTTAACCATCGCTAAATACAGGGCAAGAATTGACGTTTTATAATATTCTGCGACGGTTCTTAACCGCCGCTATAGTCCGTGGCGCTTACAACGGTTTATACCCGCCGCCAAATTCAAATTGGTAATTCTGTTAGAGACGGTTAAAACCGCCGCTAATGCCTGTCATTATTATCATGATAATTCTATTATGCGCACTAGAAATATGTAAACAATCTGTAGTCACATTTTAACCTATAACCACATTTTTCAACCTGTAAACAATCTGTAACCAACTCACAATTTTACACAACTATTTTATATCGAAATCATCTAAGAAAACTTGACTTCAACTATATTATCATCAACTTTAACAAAAAAAAACCTATATTATCATCAAAGTTAACAATATATCAAAGCTAGTACATGTAGAATTTCTTGAAGTTTGATAGTTAAAATCAAATTTACTACAGCTGAAATTGTACCACGTTCTTGAAAGAAATTAGACAATGCTATGGAGAGTGGAGCCGATGAAGATCCTCATTAGTATTTTGACAGGGTGATGAGGGCCTTGCAGTTGCTGGTGAAGCTTGCCCATTTTCTTCGTCTTGTGCCTGAAAATGATGAGTCAACAATATTACTCTAAACTTGAACCAAATTACAATAATTAATTGATTTATATTTAGTAAGTAACCAATATCATTGTTAACTAATATATATTAAAATAATGTAAAGGCAAAGAAACATACGTGTGTAGTGAATAATCTTGCAAACTCAGCAGGCACATTTCCATCCAACTTCTGAAAAATGTATGTAAATGCTCCCTCATATCCCTTCCTCTTTAATTTCTCTGTCTCTAACTGTGACTCCAGCTGGTGAATTTTCTGTTGCACTTGAAGATCAGTGTTTTGCGTTGGTTGTGAGGACATCATCCCACTAAACCTACTATTGGTGTTGCCAAAAACTTGAGATGGACATGGCCCGAATCCCAAAGCTCGAACTCGGCCTGAATGTTCTTTTCCTAACACCTTAGCAAGTGAATCTTGTTGTGATATAGATCGTGATGTGGAATCTTCTTTCTGAATCTCTAAAATTTTCTCCTACATTAATGAGGCAAGCCATCAAACTTTGAATTCAAAATTTATCTAAACATTAATTAATATAGTTCAATAAAAAAATAGTTTAATTACTTACACTTATCTGTCTTGCTTCGTCAGTTACATAAGACCCATCCTTTTTTGTGTGTGTTGCAATATACACCTCTCCCCTACTCACAGATCTCCCAAGTTCATATTCCTACACCGATATTATGAAGTCATATAACTTTAAATAATATTGTTGAGAATGATAACTTAAAGTATGGTAGGATGTAAAATATTAATTACCATCTCAGCCTTTAACCTGGAATTGCTTTTTGATCCTCCTGTGTGTGGATCGGTGAGTTTCTTTCCGAATTTCAATGTTTTTTTTGCATTTTTCCTATCAATGTATAGATAAAAACATATTGTTAGCATATTCCTAGTTATCTAAATGAATAATGTAAATATTGTGTTACCTTTGTTCTTTCATCCAAGCGGTAGTCAATAAAATGTGCCCAATCATTACGATCAATGCCTTTGGGATGTTTTGCAATATTAGCATCTCTGGACAATGTAGGATCATAAAATTCATGGAACAATTTATGCCTATTGTCCTTCCATTTCTTTCCAATGTTTTGCAAGATATAATGGTCTGCCATTGGATCTTCCACATGTAGTTTATTCTTCAAAATAATAGTCATTATTATTCAAATCGTTATCAATAATCTTACAAAAAAGGTAAGTGACAAGCATAAATTAAGTCATACCTGTATAATAGTAGTATACACGCCATCCTTGTAAGTTTTTGGCATATCCTTCCAAGAGTTGTATCCAACTGGAAAAGCCTTAAAATCGGATCCCAATTCTCCTAAAAAACTTCCTAAGAGACCAGCTGCATCTCCAATAGGTTGATGCTCAGTGTTAAATGGAATCATCACTTTTGTGCCTCTAGAAAGTGACCAAACATCATGTGCCCTCATATGAGATTCTTTTATTAGCCCTTGCTCATCTAGGACAAGTTGATATTCGTTATACTTCATTCAAAATCAGCGATTAACATATTATTTCTTGAATAAGTTTAAATAACATACCAATTGTATTCACCGTCCAATATTTTCTTGATTTGCGTTCATGAACACTTGACTGTGACTCGGGTGTAGCAACTGGATGAGACTCAATATCATTAGGTGGATGAGAGACTGATGTAGCAGGTGCTTGAGAGATCCATGTAGCAGCTGGATGAGACTCAGAGGTAGCAGTTGGATGAGAGACAGATGTAGCAGCTGGATGAGAAACAGATGTCGCAACTGGATGAGACTCAGATGTAGCAGTTGGATGAGACCGAGCACTAGATTCAAAGGATCGAGATTTTGTCGGTCGATCTATAGGATCCGATTCAACTTGGAAACGTTTAGGCCTAGGCATCACTGAAACTTCAAACAAAACTCAAATTGTGAAATAATAAATTATATAATCAATAGGAGAAGACAATATGTTTGTAAACAATAAGCAAAATTGTCATGGTAATGTATTATAACAAACATAATTTTTCATACAAAATCTTCATCTTCTATAATATTGTCATTATTAGCATTGATTGCAGGTTCATCATCTATATCATCCCTTGCCAATGGCAAATCTACATTATCATCTTGAAACCACTCATCTAAGTCTTGTTGTTGATAAGGCGTATTCTCATAGAATGAGTCTTCAGTTTCATTCTCGCACATGTCATACAAGTCTCTTGGCTTTAAATGAACAACAACACTCCATTCTTTATCCACCTCATCCTCCACATAATACACAAGTTGTGCCTCTGAAGCTTGAATATATGGCTCATGATCTTCATGATCACCAATATGTATCAACCGAGAAAAATTGATGGAAGTGAAGCCCAATTCATCTATTCTAATCCCTCTATCAGTAGTGGTATTTGCCCACTGACATTTGAACATGGTAACCATGAAACGACCATGATAGTTTAACTCAATGATATCTATCAATTTTCCATAATAAGGAACACTTCCTTCCCTGACATTATTATCACGACTACTTGCATAGCTTCTAGTTCCAAATGAACCAAATACTCCACTATTCTGAGTTTCCATGATTGTGACGGATCAAGTTATGTTCCCAATATGGAAGATAAAAAAATATGTTTTTCTTCCTCCATTGTTGCGCCTCACCAACTCTAGTATTTTGCCCACGAGCTCTTTTACCAATAACTTCAACTTCGGGTGTCTTTCCAAATGTAACATTAATATTCTCTACTTGTTTCAAAATATCTGCTCCTGATAGTTGTATTGGTGGATTCCTTTTTTCTTGCTTGCCATTAAAGCGAACTCGGTTCAATCTAAACTTGTGACCAGCATTTAGAAAACGCCGATGACCCATGAAACACCATTTTTTACTATGTGGAAGGTGGCAAGACTCCGCATCAAAGTTACATGAAGGACAAACTAGTTTAGCTTGTGTATTCCACCCTGATAGGGTCCCTAACCCTGGAAAATCACTTATTGTCCATATTAAAGCTGCTCGCATTGTGAAACTTTCATTCAACGAGGCATCATATGCTTCTACTCCAACCCACAACTCCTTCAATTCATCAATAAGAGGTTGTAAGTAAATGTCTATATCATTGCCTGGCATCCGCTTACCAGGAATGATCATTGAAAGAATGAAGGAAGTTTGTTTCACACATTTCCAAGGAGGAGTGTTGTATGGAACTAGAACCACTGGCCAAATGCTATAACTAGTACTCATATTCCCGAAAGGATTAAACCCATCGCTAGCCAAGCCGAGGCGTACATTACGTGCATCCAAAGCAAATTCAGAAAATGTTAAACTAAATTTTTTCCATGCCTCAGAATCTCTCGGATGTCGCATCAAACCATCATTGCTATCCTCACTAGCATGCCATCTCATATCAACAGCAGTCTTCGAAGACATAAACAAGCGTTGCAATTGCGGTATCAATGGAAAATAACGAAGAACCTTTGCAGGTTGCCTTTTTCTTTTCTTACCATTTATAGGCACATTATTTGCATTTCCCTTGGTATTTAGCTTCCATCTAGATGTGCCACATTGCTTGCATGTTTGTCTATCTTTATCCAATCCCCGGTACAACATGCAATCATTCGGACATGCATGTATTTTAGTATAATTAAGACCAAGTTTATTAATGGTTTTCTTGGCCTCATAGAAAGTTTCGGGGATCCTTGCATGTTGGAATGCATCATGCATCAACTCTACTATCATCGACATTGCTTTGTCACTCATCCCACAAATACACTTAATGTGATACAGTTTAACCAAAAAAGATAATTTTGAGTACTTTGAACACCCTTCATATAGCTCTTGCCCTCCATCCTCTAGCTACTCAAAAAACTGTTTAACTTCATCATTCAACCCACTGTTTATACCCCCCATCCTTCCATCCCTTTCATGTGGTCCATGTGATGTGGAAGATTCTTCATGGGCATAGTGCCTAGAAAATGCAAAAGCATCATGGATCATGTCTTGCATTGGATCTTGAATAGGCTGACTATCTTGCACTACATGCATGACAGTAGAACTTTGACTTGTACCCAACTCCCCATGTTGTAACCAAACAGTGTATCCTTTCGGAAATGGTCTACAAATCAAGTGATCATACACCACTTCTCTAGTCTCCCATTTTCTAAAAGCACATAGAGGACAATGACACTTTATTCTATTATCAGATGACTTGTTTGCAAATGCAAAATCCAGAAACTGATTCAATCCTTCCGCATATTCAAGTGTATTCCTCGGCATAGAAATCCAAGTTTTGTCCATTTCAAAATATCTGAATTCAATCAAAACAAAACAACTAATAAATTCAATCCTACTAATCAAACAATAATAATTTGAGAATGACTATGTTCATATATTTTTGAAACACCATGTTTTGTTTATTGCAAACATGTTGTTTGTAAACATGTTATTTGCAAACATGTTGTTTTGTTTATTGCCAGTAAGAAATCTAAAACATGTTGTTTTGTTTGCAAACATGCCAATAAGAAATCTAAAACATGTTGTTTTGTTTATTACTAAATACATGATAACATGCTTATGAGAAAGATACAAAAGTTAGACATACCGTGAGGGATATGGAAGAACTAAGATGATGGACAAATCAAACGAGCATGAGAGACCACCAACAGTCACTTCTTCTTCCTTATTTGAATGTTCCTCCTTCTTCTTCCTCCTTCGTTTCTTCCTCGAAATAATAGTCTAAGTTAAATAATCAAGTTAACTGAATATTACGTGAAAAAAAAAGAATAGGAATTGAAAATAAATTAGAAAGTTACAATAAATTAGAAAAAATAAAATAAAATAAAATAGTTAGTTGATCAATTGTTGTATAACACGCGTTCATGGTGTTTGGTGGTAATATATACCATATACAAGAGAAATTAATACAATTGATGATAGCCAAGATAGTAATATTATCAATAGGAATCAGCATGCAATCTTACTTCACAAAGATATACCAGACAGTACTGCACAAAATATACCATATGTTTGGTGATACATGTATACAAATGCCAATCCTTTTCAGTCCCTTAATACTTATATCATGCAGATCGCACTTTACAGTTTACACCAACAACTTGGTTTAAAATCTTGAAAACAATAATAATAACTAACTAGAAGAAAGTTATGAAACTTAAATAAAAACCATTATAAAATTCTGTCTATAAACACTCGCAAAGATTGAAAAATAAGTTCATATCAAAATTCAAACAACAAAAGCATAAGTATCAAATGATAGGAACTGACCTGTTTATGGTGATATTTCTGCAGGAATTGTAGAATCCAAGACAATCAACACTGAATAACAATGTCAGAGTGGTGATTATTGGAAGCAAAAGAGAGCCTGGCAAGATACAATTCTGGATGAGAACAGCTACAAGAATCTTATATTCAATGAAGACTGATTTAGAAAGAATAGAAGTATTGTATAGAATGAATTTGTAGGATTACAATGAGATAGAATGAAATGTATCACCCATTCATGACCACCACTCTGCACTAGTATTTCTTCTTCTCTCTTTCTCTCTCTATATATCAAACTATCTTTTACACTGTCCAGATCTTTCCCAATCAATTTGCAACTGGTTACAACTCGTAACCCTTGTTTGATTTGTAGTCAAATTACATGAGCCAATACACAACAGCATTGTGGAAAAGAAAATTTCTATCTAGCAAAGTCTCAAGAAAAATTTTCTCAGGGCAAAAGTGCCTAGGAGTAGGCTAGGGAATATTTTGATACAGTAAGAATAAAAAACATGAATTTGGCAAATTTTCTGCATTCAATTTTGGGACTAGAAACCTGAAAAATTAATTTTCCTTTGTGATTCTTTTCCATGCAACCTCCCATTCATTTACTATTGAGTCACTGCTCCTACTAACAAAACAGAGGGTATAACATATTATTGCATTATACAAAATACAAATTTTTTTGATATGATCGTAGATGTAAACACATTGGTCATATATTGTTTTGATCTTTATTGTTTTACTGTCTTTCATTTCCAATAATGTGATCAAAGCAAAGACAACCACAGCAAATATGGTAGCAACAACAAAGACAACCACAACAAATATGGTAGCAACAACAAATATGGTAGCAACAACAAGAAGACTACTACTATATGGTATTTAATTTGACATAGTTTCACCACTTGATAGCTATACTTGACTGGAATGACTACTACTATTTGCATTACTTACCTGGCTCGCTTAAGGATCTTAACAAGTGGCCTGCTCTCCCTACTTCCTGCAGGTAAAAAAAACTGTTCCAATCCTTATTTCAATTCCAAAAACTCAGACTTTCGGACAATTGGATTCTAGGAAACTGATATTTCAATTGATTTGCGGGGATGTGATTGAGGAGTATAGCTATCAAGTGGTGAAACTATGTGGAAGACTAATGAAGATTTTATCAATAAACCCTCGGCTTAGGAGAATACTATCTCCAAATTAAATACCATATAAGAGTAAGTAATGCAAAAGCAAGAAGAAAAGAGCTTGTAAGAATAATAGAGAGAGGCAAGAGAGACTAAAGCAATTCCGGAAGGAGGCCTCGGGAGAAAAACCTCTTCGTATGTCTTCCCCTAACTGGACAGACCCAAATCATTCAGTTGAACGCCAACCATCTGAAAGCCGTAGGACTTCTATGCAAAGGGCAGCTAGTGAAGATGGTTTCCGATCCTTGCAGTCCAACGTTTCTGGTTCTGATTTTGATTACAGAGCAGGATATGCAGATAGTGGGATGAGCATTCAGGCAACCAATACGGATGAAATCACAAAGATTTACACAGTGAATGAGGTGGGCGAGAGCGGTAGATGGTCAACAACAGACGCACCTATCCTTGTACATAACTGCATTTGTAATAGAATAGGTTCTTCTTTCTCTGTGCTATATCCCAAAGGCTTTCTTTCATTCTTTGACTTGTTGTTGATTGCCTCCCCAATGGGGGAACTCCGGAGCTGTCTGTGCAGCATAAACTGAAAGACCTTAAAACTGTCTTAAAAGGGTGGAACAAAGAGAAGTTTTCAAATCTTGATGCCTAAGTTAAACAGCTCAAAGAAGAACTGGAAGTAATACAAACAGAGATTCAAAGGCAGCCCATGAATACCAATCTAGCAGGAGCAGAAAGAGAGCTGATAGAGAAATATGGGAGAGCAGCAAGAATCCAAGAAGAAATGGCCGGGGAAAGGAGGCTGGAGACAAGAACCTCCCTTACTTCCATAGAGTGATCAAAGCTAATAGATCTCATAGCACTATAAGGAAAAATAAGAAAGAGAGATGGAACAATGGCTTCAACCAAAGATGGAATTGAGGAGCAGATTGTTAGCTACTTCAAGGAGCTGCTGGGCACTTCCCCTCAAACGGAGTACCCTTACCAACTTGAAAATAGCTTCTCCTTCAATAGAATCATGGACCAACAACAGGCTGAAAGCATCATGCAACCAGTTACAAAGGAAGAGATCAAAGAAGCTCTGTTCAAGATGAAAGATCTAAAAGCTCCTGGACCAGATGGGTTGAGTGCTTATTTTTTAAAGTAATGCTGGGGCATAGTGGGGAAGGATTTCACTGAAGCAGTCTCCCATTTTTTCAAGAAGTCGAAGCTAATGAAGAGCATCAATGCAACATTTCTATGCCTCATTCCTATGAAAGATAATGTAGAGATGGGTATGTTCGGAACCCTTATATGGGCACACTGAGCGAGTATAGAGGAGAGGCAGATGTGCAGAAAATTCCTCATTCTTATGGAGGACAAGGACGAGATTTGCATCTCAAACAGGGCATCTCCTCGGTCAAGATATTGGATATGGCAGACTGGGTTCTCTATCTTCTTCTTATGGAATTCTGGATCCAGGAACTGGATCATCCTACAATGGCATGACTGCATCCGCAAGGTATGTACCACGTCTTGTTCTCTACTTTTGTTAGAACAATGCTTTTGTTATAGGAGGTTTTCGATGTCTCATGCATGGTGAACAAGATTATACAAACAGTTTTATACAAACAGGGCAGATTTATACAAACAGAGCATATTTATACAGAAACAGATTATACAAAACATAGCAGATTTATACAAAATAGAGTAGATTTATACAAAGATATACAATGAGAAAAACAGAGCAGGTTTTAGGAATCTACTTACATGAGAGGAATCCAACAAGATTGAAAGAATAGGGTTGCTCTACAAAGGGAGGGAAGGGAGGTGGAGAGGTATAGGGGAGGTGGAGAGGTGGGGATGATGGAGAGCAAAATAAAAATAAAATTAGGTATAGGGTAGAGAGAGGTTTTTGATTTGCTGCTTCCCGATTGTTAGCTCGATTATAAAATCTAATTTTACATATAGCGACGGCTAAAACCGTCGCCATTTAAAGGAACCGCCATTAAATATTATTAATCCGCGACGGTCGACCAACTGTCGTTATATATAGCATTCAGCGGCGGTTTTACTTAAACGTCGCTACAAAACCGCCGCTAACATCCTATTTTTTTGTAGTGAATTGTAAACTCGGAAGTGGGTGTGAGTGGAACAAAAAATAACAAAGGAGAGGAGATTCTGGAGATCGTCGTGGAAAGAAAGCAAGTGAATATGGATCCGGTAAAGGTGGTTTTGTCCAACACATTTGAGGCATTAATGGAAAATATTGAGGAAGAGGAGGGCACTTCATCGGAACTACATTCACTTGGGGTCAAGCCAGAATCTACGGCGGAGGGTCTACTAGAGGCGGGGTATACAAATTCAGAGATTGAAAATGTTCTTGGCCACCAACATAAGCCGATTTCACTCGACGATGTAGTCAATCCGGACTCAAAGAGCAACATTTCGCTCCAAATTGAGGCGTCGCCCAATGTGGCGACAAGTATAGCTGCTAACTTTCAGGCTGGAAAGTTTGGATCTGGGATGCAACAGATGGCTTGCTCCCTGGAAGAACAGCCCGGGCACTTGTTGCCCAAGCCTGGTTCGTTTTTGCTCGAATCAGAGGTCACTTTGTCCCAGCCAGGTTCGCATGTACTCGCCTCAAAGGGTACTCTGTTTCAGCCGGAACAGAGTGGTTTGCTTCAGCCAGTGCATAGCAACAATTCTGGGGCTTACGTGACGCTGCCAGGACTCTGTTCCGCGCCTGTAGAGGTGGCTCTAGCGCCTGCAGAGGTGGCTCCTGCGCCTGCAGGGGTGGTTCCAGTGTCTGTCGTAGAGTCTGCCTCAGTGTCTGTCGCAGCTTCAGCAGCGGTGACTTCAGTAGGGGTGGCTCAAACAGTGGGTGCTCTGGCAGTGGTGGGGGTTCAAGCAGTGGGGGTTCCAGCGTCTCCAGGCCTCAATACACTTGTTCTTCGTTCGGGTTCTCATAAAAAGCCGTCATTGGCAGCTGATTTACAGTTCGAAAGGGTGGATTTACAGGAACCAAGTGCTGACATCCAGGACTTATTTGCTGAAACAGAGCAGCAGGCAGTCCCGGAGCTTTTGTCGGAGTTTCATACGATGCGACCATCAACGGAAGTCACTGGGAGATTAGAACAAGGTCATAAACAGGAGGCACGGGTTTTGACATCAGACATGCGAAAATTGTTGAAGGCGGGTCAATCTTTGCGAAAAAAGAAGAAAAAAATGAATGTTAATACACTTGAAAGCGCCACAGACAGTGATGAGGCGGAGTCGGATTCGGATATTGGGTCGGGCACTCAAGCTATCAAGGACTTAGAATTGGGGGCTAATTCAGATGCGGAGCGGAAGAAAAACGTTAAATCTGCGGTTCCTCCGGGCACTCGTCGTAAGACTAAGAAGGGTTCGTCTTCCTCTCGCGTTTAAGATTATTGAAAACTTTATGTTTTGGAACGCACGTGGCGTTGGTAATAGGGCTACGAGAAGGCGATTACAAAAGATGGTTGTGGAACACAATGTCAAAATTCTAATGATTGCGGAGCCTATGATTGATGCTAGCAGATATATGTAGATTGGCAACAAAATAAAACTTGGCGGTTTTGCTTCTAATGACAGTGTTGGAGGCAAGATTTGGATTATGTGGGATACGTCTCTTGTTTTCTCGGTGGTGGACATGTCAGACCAGATTATTCACTGCCAGATAACGGATACCTCTTCAAGAGTTTTTTTCATTTCTTTTGTTTATGCTAAATGCTCTATAGATGATAGAAAGAAATTATGGGAAAATATGGTTGATTTTGCGGCTCATCATGATTCGCCGTGGATGGTTGGTGGGGATTTCAATACTTATCTACATTCGGGGGAAAAAGTAGGGGGAGTTGCACCATCCTTGGCAAGTATGGCTCAATTTTCTGATTGTACTGAAACATGTGGCTTAATTGATTGTGGCTATTCGGGTCCTCGTCTCACCTGGTGCAATAATAGGCGAGGAAGCGATCGCATATGGGCTAGACTTGACCGGATTTTTGTCAATTCGGCTTGGTTGACAGGATTGACTAATCCTAAAGTTGTACACCTCAGTCGCACATTTTCTGATCATTCTCCTCTTCTGGCATCCATGCCATCTCAATCAAGGATTGGTTATACACCTTTTAGATTCCTCGACATGTGGACTACACATCCGAAGTTTCTTGATCTGGTTAAGGAAATCTGGCTGTCTAATATGGCTTTCACCAGGCCTATTGATCGAGTGGATGCAAAATTTAAATTGACTCGTTGAGCTCTTATACAATGGAACCGGCTGGTATTTGGGAATGTTTTCAACAGGATATGCGCTCTTGAGGACGAAATGCAACAATGGAAACTATTTTATTAGCCGGTTTTGCTAATGGAAATAATATTGGTCTAAATGTCGATGCCACCTGTGACACTAATGTTTGCTGCAATTTAAATCGTTGTCAAGCTGAGTATAGATTAGTTCTCAAACAGGAGGAGCTTTATTGGATTAAAAAATCAGGTGAAAAAGAGTTTAAGGAGGGAGATGCTTGCACCAAGTATTTTTTTGCTTCCACTAAGTCTAAACAAAAAAGGAGGGCTATAAACCAAATTATTTTACCTTGCGGTCGGACTATTTCGGATCCTGGTGAGATCCTCAATAATGCCACGGAATTCTTTGCCAACTTGTTGTCTTCCCAAGGTTCAGGTACGGTAGATGCAGATTTGTTGAATTGTATTCCGAAACTGGTGAGCTCCAGCCATTGTGACATCTTGGTTAAACATCCTTCGCTGGAGGAAGTGAAACAGGCTGTTTTTGCCATTCCCAAAAACAGTGCTCCAGGTCCTGATGGTTTTACTGCTGGATTTTTTCAGACCTGCTGGGAGATTATGAGTAAGGACATTTGGGAGGCTGCTATTCAATTCTTTGAAGGAGAGGCGATGCCGGCTTATTTATCGGCGAATTTTTTGGCCTTAATTCGTAAAACTGAGAATCCAACTTCCTTTTCTGAATTTCGCCCAATCAGTTTATGCAATGTGATCTATAAAGTTTTCAGTAAAATCCTTTGTACTAGACTGGCAGAGATTTTACCGATTCTTATCTCTCCGGAGCAGGGGGCTTTTGTTAAAGGAAGATTTATTGGGGAGAATATTGGCCTTGCACAGGAATTGATTAGGGATATTAACCGGAAGGTCTTCGGCGGTAATGTGGTTTTGAAAATCGACATGGAGAAAGCCTATGACAGAATGGAATGAAACTTCTTGTTGGCAGTGCTCACAAAATTTGGTTTTAATGGTAGATTTTGTCATCTCATCTCCAACTGTATCGCTTATTGTGGTTTTTCAGTATTGCTTCAAGGAGCATACAATGGGTTTTTTCGATCTTCCAGGGGTTTAAGGCAAGGCGATCCTCTGTCTCCATTCTTATTTATTATTGCCTCTGAAGTGCTGAGTAGGGGTCTAAAAGTGGCTTTTGATAGTGGTAAAATTGGATATTTTTATACTCCCAGGGCATGTAGTCCGATCTCACACCTTCTATATGTAGATGATACTCTCATTTTCTTAAATGGCAGAAAGTCTTCTATTCTTGGATGCATGGCGTTTTTGACCCGTTATTGTCAGTCTTCGGGACAGAAAATTAATGCAAGCAAGAGCTCTTTTATTCTGGATGATAAGGCGGCTGCAGAGAAAATAGTAGGTTTCAAAACCTATACAGGATTCCAGTTTAGAGTTGCTCCTTTGAAATATTTGGGAGGGCCAATTTTTCAAGGGCGGGTTAAAATTTCTTATTTTGAAGATTTGATTGCAAAAATTCAATTGCGGATTCAGGGATGGAAGGCGAAATTGTTATCCTTGCACTACAAGAAAACAGGTGTTTAGCGACGGTTTTCAAAAGTGTTTAGCGATGGTTTTACCGTCGCTACATAATACAGCGACCGTTGGCCAACCCCCGCTAATAAAGGCGTCACAAGAGCATTCGGCGGCGGTTTTTTGCAAACGCTGGCATAACCGTCGCTGTATGTTATTTAGCGACGGTTAGTAGTAACCGTTGGTAAACCCGTCGCTAAATACAGGACAAGAATTGACGTTTTATAATATTCTGCGACGGTTCTTAACCGCCGCTATAGTCCGTGGCGCTTACAACGGTTTATACCCGCCGCCAAATTCAAATTGGTAATTCTTTTAGTGGCGGTTAAAACAGTCGCTAATGTCTGTCATTATTATCATGATAATTCTATTA
This sequence comes from Berberis thunbergii, assembly GCA_003290165.1. Taxonomy (NCBI): domain Eukaryota; kingdom Viridiplantae; phylum Streptophyta; class Magnoliopsida; order Ranunculales; family Berberidaceae; genus Berberis; species Berberis thunbergii. Next base: position 16,323 of record QNQO01011749.1, read on the forward strand.
TGCGCACTAGAAATATGTAAACAATCTGTAGTCACATTTTAACCTGTAATCACATTTTTCAACCTGTAAATAATCTGTAAACAACCCACAATTATTATCATAAGCCCAATTGCTGGCGCTCCCTCTTTGCGAAAACGAGTTCCTTCTACCTGATCCTCCGCAACTTCGTCCACCAAAATTTTACCCAAAATCTGGGCAAAAGAGGGTTTACCCGTTCCCTCCTTACCAGATCCCCCCGCTGTGAAGTGAGGGATGTTGGCCGGCGACGCCGCCATCGCAGCCAAAAGACGGCGTATCTAGTCCTGCATCCAGCGTCAACCTCGCCGGAGACAGAGATATCGCCTGAGAGAGCCCTCGCCTACAGATCTCGCCGGAGAGAGAGCTTGAGAGAGCTCGCCTGAGAGACAGAGAGCACGCCTGATAGGGCCCAGATCTCGACAACTCGACATATCTGCTGCTCGACCTCACCTGCGCTAGCTCTCGCCTTCTCTCGCCTCTGTTTCTCTCGCTTCTCTCGACCGTTTGAATCGGTTAGATTAACCTCTCAGAATGCTGGTAGAATATTTGATTGACATCATAAACATATATTCGTGTTTGTTGGATTTTGCATTGGTATTCCATCGTTGGGGGCACCTGAGTATTCGCTTGATTGTATAGTAAGAGACTTCGGCTAGAATAATGGGTATGTATCCACTGACCACTGTATTGGAAATAAATAAAATGGCCTTGTTCAATTGGAAATGGCAATTGTTTCTGATTTGTGTTGAAAAGATGCTTCGTTCATGGAGAGCGTTGTGGAAGCAATGGGTTTGTGTGGGAAACAAAGGAATGCGAGTAGGAGGTGGTCTGTAGCTGATATTTGATGAGTCTGTAGCTGATATTTGATGAAAAGCAAGTTAGTTATCTTGAGTTTGGTAATCTAGGGTAGACTAGAAACTTTCATGCGCCTCCAGTTTGTTGCTGAACCTATCGTTAGATGAGTCTGTAATTCTGATTTCAACCTGATTTAAGCAATCCATTGTAGCATTTATGTGAATGATCTGGTTCCAACCAGATTTATTGCCAACCTCAAATCACTCTTAGAATGATATAGTCATCCCTGACTAGTCACTCAAACCAGCCGAAAAAGCAAACCATGGTTGGTTTGACCTTCAGATTGGAATAAGAATTCATTCCTTTTAATTGTTATTCCAATTCTATAACTATTCATTTCTCTGGAGGTGTCAGACTCAAGAGAACCCCCATTGCACTACCATCAGTGATGTTTTTTTTTAAGACAAGCGTATCGCTGGTGGATATAGAATCTAAGACGTGAGGTTATACCACCACAACCTTAACCATCAAATCGGGTTACCATTGACCCCTCACTGATGTTGATTGTTCGGGACACTACCATCCATGTTCTAGTATTGTCAGTGCCTTTTGTTGGGCAACAACATCCTCAATACTCAGTCCAGTTATTACATTTTTGGTTCAGAAAAGGTGGATGTCCAGATAAGTGGAATTTCGTCACTGAATATACATAAGCATTTAAAACAAGGTCAGCAAGTGGGGTTTTTAAGATATCCAGTTTTTGTAATTAGCTTTCCGCTCCTTAATAGTTGGTTTAAGTATTATTATGCGATTATTTAGGTTTGAGTTGTGAACAACAAACAAAGGGATAGCTAATTATTGCAGTTGAATGCGGTAATATGGTTCCTACGTATCTAGACCCTCTAAAAGAAGGTTAGGCATTTGATTAGTACATGCTAATCCACTAAATTTTCCCGAAATGTGCCTTAACTGTAGAAGAAAAATTGAATGCGCCTTAAGATGAAGAAAATAGATGAAAATGGAGAACAAAAGAAGAAGAATAACGTGAGAACAAATGAATAACAGAAGAAGAAGAAGAATAAGAGATGAAGAAAATAGGATGATGGAGGGTCTTGAGGCTCCCTTGGCACTGATCTAGCGCTAGGGGCCCAGCTCTTAAGAATTGTTCAATAGTTATTAATTAGCTCACTCATTGTATATTTGAAGTGTCGTACCACTCCAATTCTAGAGAGCTAGGGCTATCAATCATTTTTTTGTCAGGGTTGAGGCTCTTTACACTTCTACCCCTTCTATAATTGGTGTTTGTGGTTGTGTTTCAAAGAGAATGTGTAAAAATGTAAAAAAGTTCAACTCTAACAAAAAAAAACCCTAACAAAAAAATAGCTGATTGTCATGGCTGCCTAGACTTACTGGTCATACCAACATAGCGCGAGGAATTATGTATCCTTTATGGTCAGGGAACTATATGATACAATAACCACACCCTGTCAAATAGTATGCTTCTTGGGGTGATCATCGATGGAATATTTAGCTATCCTGGGTCATACGAGTCTTATGTATGGCTAGGGTCCTTGGTTTGCAATGATATCCTTGAGAATTGCTGAACAACCTATGTATTGCTGAACAATGATATCACTGTAATAAAGGAGCCGATCCAGGCTCAATCAACATTATTGGGTAACATGAAATCTAATAGTTGTCTACAAATTGAAACCCAAATGACCAACAAATCCAATGGAGGTAGACGAAACAAGTCTAGTTTGAATTCTCCCAAAAGATATTGACATTGAAGACCTTGTAACAAGCTATGAAGACTTCCATCATCTAAAGAATATGCATGCAATATTTTCGTTTTTGCAAAATTTGGACGATCAAAAAATATAAAAATCCTTAATAAAATGTGGGTGCTAGATACACCAAACCCAACAGGTTTGCAATCACGGGGACGAGCAACAACACGGTGGCTGCGCACTGGAGCAGAGCTGGTTGGGCACTCTGTCGCAAAACAGAGTGAACTCTGTTTTGCTGGGTGCTGCGCTGCTATGGCTTGGGACGCTGCGGTCCGACGTTGCAAGGACACGGCCTGATGCTGAGATGCTGTGATTTGTATTTGCTGAGATGCTGAGTGTTGCGGCTTGCTTTGCTGCGTGGTTGCGGTTTGTTGAGAAGTTGCGGATTATTTCGAATTTTGGTTGAGTGCTATTTTAGAGTGTGTATGCTGGCTGCTTATGCAGGCTTGCGTGCACTCTGCTTTGGCTCAAGTCCTTAGAGGTTTTTAGTTTTTGTTATTTCTTTTCGGACAAATGTTTGAAAGATTGGTTATTTATTTTTGGTTGTTGGCTAAATGCGGGTAACGACGTAATGTACCCTCGTATCGATTGTAAGATTTTTTGCTAAGTAATAAAAGTCTGGCATTCCATAGTTTCCCCTCCCCACTGGAGGTTAATTTAAAAAAAAAAAGAAAAAAAGAAGAAGAATAAGAGATGAAAAAAATAGGATGATGGAGGGTCTTTGTTATAATCTATAACAAACTATGCTATGAGAAAACTCTGTATATTTCATAGTATGAAGTGTACAATGTACACTGCTTGTATAGACATTCTAATGTTTGATTAGCTAGCTGTCAAAACAGACTAACAGATAGCTTAACAAACTGACTAACTACTTTACATTTCTTGATTACTGCTATTGCTTAACATTCCCCCTCAAACTAAGTGTAGATTCATCTATCACACTTAGTTTGTCACGCAACAACAAGAACCTGGAATGACCAATTGCTTTAGTGAAAACATCAGCAACTCGATCAGTAGCTTGAATATGATGGACATGAACAATCTTGCGAGCAACCTTTTCACGTACAAAGTAAATGTCAATCTCAATGTGTTTAGTTCTAGAGTGAAGCACTGGATTAGCACTAAGCATGACAGTGCTCTTGTTATCACACCAGATATTTGGAGTTGAGCAACCAATCTTCAACTCATGAAACAGAGTTTGCAACCAAGTTAGCTCAGCTGTAACTGATGCTAGACTTCTGTATTCTGCTTCAGTACTGCTTCGAGAGACAGTGCTCTGCTTCTTAGACGACCAGGGTATGAGGTTATCACCCAGATACACACAATAACCCGATGTAGACCTCCTATCATTAGGATCAGATGCCCAATCAGCATCACAGTAGCCACTTAACTGAAATGAAGGAGTCGGAACTATGTGAAGTCCAAAGTTGGGTGTAGCCTTGAGATACCTCAATATTCTTTTCACCACTCTCCAGTGTGACTCAAGAGGAGTCTGCATGAATTGGCAAACACGGTTTACTGAATATGCAATTTCAGGCCTAGTAATTGTAACATATTGTAGTGCACCCACAATACTTCGATATAGCTGAACATCTCGGACTGGATCACTACCTGTAGCAAATAGTTTCTCCCCACCACTCATAGCAGTAGGTAGCCCATTAGCATAATGCATCTTGACTTTACATAAGAGATCACCAATGTATTTGGACTGAGACAGAAACAAACCATTGATAGTATGTTGCACTTGAATACCAAGAAAGAAATGAACAAGACCCAAATCTTTTAAAGAGAACTGAGCATTCAGCTGTTGAATAATCTGGGAAACACCATGTGAGTCAGCACCAGTGATGAGTATATCATCAACATAGACTAGAAGAAAGATAGGAGAGGGAGCATGTCTGATGAATGAGGATGAATCAGACTTTGTAGATTCAAAACCAAGCATGAGAAGTGTATGTCAAAGCCTATCAAACCATGCCCGAGGAGCCTGCTTTAGGCCATATAAAGCCTTATGAAGCTTGCAAACAGCCTTAGGCCGTGAAGGATCTATGAATCCTGGGGTTGCATCATGTAAACCTGCTCTTGTAGATCCCCATTCAAAAAGGCATTGTTGACATCTAACTGGAATACATACCATCCATATGTAACTGCCACTGTGAGCATAACTCGTATTGTAGTCGGCTTCACAACTGGACTAAATGTCTCTGAATAATCGAAGCCAGCAACTTGTTGAAATCCTCTAGCCACTAACCTGGTTTTATATCTGTGTATAGTGCCATCAGTATTATGCTTAACCTTGAAGAGCCAACGACACCCAACTACATCTCTATCTATAGGGAGATCCACTAGTGGCCATGTATTATTTCGTATTAATGCCATATATTCATCTTGCATTGCAGAAATCCAGTGCGGAGTATCCAATGCTTCCTGCAGACTAGATGGGGCAGTAGTAGAAACCATGTAAACCTTGGGTTTGTAAATACCTGCTTTTGACCTTGTGAGCATAGGATGACCAGGAGCAGTAGTAGGAGCAGTAGTAGGAGGAGTAGGCAACAAAACAGGACTAGACATAGGCTGTGAGGTGCTAGTAGGAGGAGTAGAAGAATTATTCACTGGACTGAAAGCAGTAGGAGGAGACATATTGGGACTCTGAACAGGATGACATGAAGGAACCAGTGGACTAGAAGATGGATTATTATCAGGAACCATTGGACTAGATGAAGAATTATTATCAGGAATAAATGGCCTAGTAACATTAGGAATGACAGCAAGAGTAGGAATATGAACAGTAGGAGTGGAGTTAGAATGACTGTGCCATCTGACATATGGAAAAGAATTTTCATTGAATAGAACATCTCGAGAGATGTATACCCTGCCAGTAGAAGATATACATTTGTACCCTTTTTGCTGTAGACTATATCCAAGGAACATACATTCAACTGATCTAAATTGTAGTTTAGTAGAATTATATGGTCTGATATTAGGGAAACAGGAACACCCAAACACTTTGAGGGTGTGATACTCAGGAACTTTGTGATACAGAATTTCATATGGTGAGAGACCTTTAAGAACAGCAGAAGGTACTCTATTGAGAAGAAAAACAGATGTTCTAACTGCTTCATCCCAGAATTTCATGGGAAGTGATGCATGAGCAAGACGAGTAAGGGCTGACTCTATGATGTGTCTGTGTTTCCTTTCAGCAACACCATTCTGTTGATGTGTAGTTGGGCAAGCAAGTCTATGATGGATCCCATGTTGAGCAAGAAACTTTGAAATAGATCTATACTCCCCTCCCCAATCAGACTGAACACTCCTGATGGGAAGGCCAAATTCTAACTCAACTTGAGCTTTGAACTTAAGGAAAGTTGAGAAAGCATCAGACTTATTTTGTAATAGAAAAACCCAATTGAAACGACTAAAAGCATCTATGAAATGAATGTAATACTTGGACCCAGACGAAGACATGGTAGAAGCAGAACCCCATAGGTCCCAAGGGTTTTGTATACACAGTAGAAGACTTGGAAAAAGGGAGTTTATGTATTTTGCCTAAGCAGCAAGAGGAACAGAGAACCATATTGTCATATGTAGGAACTGAAATATTACATGTAGTAAGTATGTTCTTGACAAGTTGAAAAGATGGATGTCCTAACCTAGCATGCCACAATTGCAAAAAATCAGATGACTTAGCAGCATGATAACTAGAATGACATGCATTCTTATTGACTAAATTGCTTAAATGGGGACTAGAATGCTGAAATGAGTGCTGAGAAGAACTACTGGAATGCTGAGAAGGACTACTGGAATGTTGAAAAGAATGTTGAGCAGGACTGACTGGAATGCTAGCTTGCTGAAACGAATGCTGATCATGACTACTAGAATACTGAGTTGAAGGACTACTAGAATGCTGAGCTTGCTGATATTGCTGACCCTTACTACTGGAATGCTGAGCTGAATTAGTGGGATTAAAACTGATGACTTTGGACTGTGAGTCAGCAATGAAGGATGCAGAAGAAGCACCACAAATAGATTCAGATTTTTCATCAGGAAGAATCATTGATGGAAACACATATAGACCTCCCTTAAGCTTCCCTTCCAGAAGGGTTTGATGTGTGACCTGATCCTTGGCAAAACAGAGATCGGGATGAAATTCAAAGAAGACTTTATTGTCCCTAGCAAACCTAGAAACGCTTAATAAATTCTTGGTTAATTGAGTGACTTGAAGAATATTTCTGAGATGTAAAACTCTTGAAGAATGATGAGCAAGAAAAGAGGACTCACTACACCAAAAACCCCGTTTAGCTACGCCGAGCTGGCCACGGTTCTAAACCGTTGGTTGATTTGCCACGGCTTAAAACCGTTGGTATATTTGGCACGGCTAAAAACCGTGGCTAATAGTAGCAATGGCTTCAGACCGTGGGCATTATTAGCAACGGCTCAAAACCGTTGCAATAAAAACATTTAGCAACGGTTACGAACCGTGGCTATGTCTTGCAACGGCTCAAAACCGTTGCAAATTTTTTTTAGCAACGGTTATAAACCGTGGCTATGTCTAGCAACGGCTCCAAACCGTTGCAACAAAAAAATTTAGCAACGGTTCTAAACCGTGGCTATGTCTAGCAACGGCTCAAAACCGTTGCAAAATTTTTTTTAGCAACGGTTCTAAACCGTGGCTAGCTATAGCAACGGCTCAGAACCGTGGCTACATGAAAAGCTGAAAAAAAAATTAGGCGGGCTATTTTGGCGCTCGACCTTCCCTCCACTCGACTTCCATCGACAAAAACGAAGCTCCCCTCCACTCGACTTCCCTCGATTTCGTCTCCTTCCCTGCTCCCTCCCTCGACTCGACTTCCCTGCTCGTTCTCCTTCCCTGCTCCCTCCCTCGACTTCCCTGCTCCTCCCTCGACTTCCCTGGTCTTCACTCCTTAGTACTCGACGTCTTCAAAATTGATCAGCCATTGCACCGAACAGGTACTCTCTCTCTCTCTTTTATTTTTGGTGAAATTAGGGTTCGATGAAAATGTCACCATGAAAATGTCTCATTTCAGGACACATTCTTTTCCCTCCCATTTCCAAAATTTATCACCATGAAAATGTCAATGGTAATTATTGCATTTTTTGGTTTGTAGCATAATTTCATGGTTGAACTTCAGGGAAAAAAAAATTGTTCTTGTTTTATTGTAGTGTGATTGTGACTTATAAGTGGTGAATGGATGAGAGCAATTATTGTTATTATTATTATTATTATTATTATTATTATTATTATTATTATTATTATTATTATTATTATTATTACTTTGTTAGAATGTTAGTTCTATCATATATGAAACCAGAATAGTTTGAAGTTATTTCACATTGTGGTATTTTAATCATCAAGAGAAGAAATCTGAGGATTTGAATAAATGCATTTGATCTACACTATGGTTGGAATCACTGTGTTGGCTAATGTAAGTGCATAACATAGCTTATGAGACTTAGATAACTACTTTCATGAGTACGAAACCCAGATTTGGATGATGGGTGTTAGGAAGCACCATCACAAAAACGAAGCGCAATAATCACAAGAGGAAAAACTAGAAGGCCATTTCATATATAATACCACAAAAGGGGTATGGTCTGTGTTAATTATCTTGTTCGAGTCAGAGCTTGTAGCTTGTGTGCTAGGTCGTCTTTGAAGCACAACTGTTGGTTTGGTTACCATTTGTTATTATTACTTGGGAGTTTCCAGGTTGTTCTTTCTGAAAATAAATTAATTAGACAAAAAGGCAAACCAAATGTCATATGTCTCTGGGTAATGGGGATCCTAAATATCCTACAAACATCACACCAGGTTCAATATTAATCCCAATATTAATCATTGTTCAAAAGGACATTAAGCTTTTCCTGTCAATGGTAGTTTCCTCAAATCTCAGTTTCCTCAAGAAGCTCACTTCATCAGGTTAAATATTAATCTCGATTACTTCGAATACCATGTGTTGCTACAATCATATTTCCCTCTAGTCACCAGATTTTCCAATATTATTTATCTGGATGCATTGACTCCTATATTACTTGGTTGTTTTTTCATTGTGCCTTCAATGAATAGAATTTACTTGTGTTAATATCTTCGAGACATCAAAAGAAAAATACTTGTTGCAATACAACCCTTACATTAGTACATTATGTTAATTTTCTATTAAGAATCACATTAACTTGATTTCTTAAATCAATACTGTCTGCTTGTTTCAGGTGGAGGTGCAATATGCAGATGGTAGTATCTTCAATTTGTTAGCTGAGTTTCTTCGTGTAAACAGCCCTGCGGCTGACAACAAGATTAGGTCAATAGGTGGTGAAAAGGTAATCGAGGTCTGTTTATGGCTTTGCAATTTGAAAAGGTAATCGAGGTCTGTTTATGGCTTTGCAATTTGATAGATTAAACCAAGCATGTATTGTCCCAATTTGATTATTGAATACCAATTTGATTATTGAATACAAACATGATCTATTTATGGCTTTGCAACATTTTAAATTATGATTAATGTGGGGGTTAGGGTGCTAAACAAAGATGGAGTTTCTCTTATCTCTGTGGCTCTTTCCTCGTTCAATTTCAGAGCCTGTCAAAGTTGATCACCTTAGATGTTGAGCATAAGACAAACCAGGGGTTGGAAGGAATTTCATTGAAGTCTTATTTCCGTAAACTAAGCAAATGTTCAACTTATTTAGTTATTTATTCATTGCCATTCTTTATTTATTTACTTACTAATGGACACATAAATTCAGCATGAAAACACTGTTTTGGATGGGGCATCTAAGGTCTATATTTTCTGAAATACAGTGGTGATGGACAAATTTCTGGGCAAGTATTAGTCTACAGGCATCCAGGGTTGCACTTTGGTGATGTACATGTCTTGAATGCAATATACGTCAAAGAGTTGGAGAAATTTGTTGGCAATGCCAAATACGCTATTTTCTTTCCTACTAAAGGCCCACGCTCCTTGGCAGATGAGATTGCAAATGGTGATTTTGATGGTGATATGTATTGGGTGTCAAGAAACCCACAGGTCAGTGGTGATGGATAATTAATTAAAATTTAGTACTACACTTTCATTTGAATACTTTAGCTATTGTTTTTTCACTATCAAATATGCTTAACTATTCAGGTGACCTGGACATAGTGGTCAATGAGGCCTCGATTTCCCTCATGAAGTGATTTTCTTTCATGTATATTTTTTTGCCATTATATATGACCTACAATTGTATTTGTTTTGTACTGATCTATATTAATATTATTTGAAATTATTAATTGTTAAACCAAATATGGTATGTCGATCCAATTATTCGTTTTCTTGCCCATTCTTAGGAAGAAAGAAAGGATACACTCTCAGTACACAAAGAAAATAAAGCTACAACGTTATATATTTTGAACTTGTTTGGCTTTCCTTGTTATACTTTTTGTTGATAGGGCTTGCAGAGCATAATGAGACTTTTACAGGAAGAGACTCAAGTTGATCCTTTGGAATAGAGTTAAAACTTTAGCCTGCATATTATTGAACTCTGCTAGGTCCATAGACCAAAACTCAAAAGCAATAGGACACATAGTAAGCAAATGGTCTATGGACTCCTCAAAATGTTAACAAAGACCTCTGATATTAATAATATTATCAACTGTCACTGCTATATAATAAGTCTGATATTTTATAAGTTTGCATTTGCCCTTCTTCTCTTGTTTCATCTTTCATGCCCTGTTTTTTTTTTTTTTTTTTCTTTTTTTCTTTTGTCAATTGTAAATGAAATATTAAAATAATTTATTTTCTCTATAACACTCAATATTTCTGCGAGTTGCATTAGAAGCACTTGATGTCAAACCCATACAAGAACGTAACTTGGGGTGTTTGTAAAAGAGAATGCTTTGGTTGATTTATGTGTGCCCAATTTTCGCTAAGTTTTTGCTTGTAACATATTTCATGTAGGATTCCTGGAATCATTGCAATATCCCTTTCATGGCTGATTACATATTACTCCTTGTGGTAACTAGTTGAATTGCATGAAGTAACAGTGCACGTCCTTCTCTTTCTTGCAATGCAATTGTAAATAAACTCAAAACACTAGCAGAGATAATATGGTTGTGATGTGCACAGTTACAGCATAAACGTGGCTTTGCTCTTTGTTATACATGTGCTGATCTTTGAACCCAATGCATTCTCTTTCAAAAAGTCCTATTCCATATTTTCAGATCCATGTAGCATGTTTCTCATTTGATGTAATTATTGGCAGCTATGGATACAATTTTGATTCAAATGACTGGACTACTGTGTACAAGCACACAACGGGTAAAGACCTCAAATTTAAAGCTGGTTATGATTCAGAGGTGCGGCTTGGGTGGGCTTCTTTTTGGGTAATTTCTCTGAACACTGTTGTTAGCATTTGTTCTAAAGCAACTATCAGAAAGCCAATTAGAGTAAGCAAAAACACAAAATATAAAAACCTTGAATTGTGATTCAAGAGTTAATAGATGGTTTGATTGATGCACAGAAGCAGGTCCTAAATATTGGGACTTGTACTTCTCAGTGTCCTGATTTTTAGATTGGTTGAACTTGGTAGAATGGTCTCCATGGTGAGGTTTATTAATCTCTGGCACTACTGCTAGAATCATCCTCATGTATTCAATTGCAAAAGCTATGGAAGAGTTTTTTTATGCAAAACACTAGATTACATTTGATCGCAAGATCATCTGTAAACTAGTTATAGCCTGATTCATGCTATCCATGCTATCCAAGATCATCAAAGGAAGTCAAGTAGATACCCACCTGCATTATTGTAATATTATATAATTATTTTCCTTTTTCTTATTCAATATGCTTTGAGTACAAAGTTAAATTTTTCTTCCTTTCACTTTGCAGCATTTTGAGGAAACCTTTCAATTTTAGATGATTAAGTACAATTACATATCAGAAGATGTGGTAATGCAGCATTTTACAGCATGATCATTTCATTGACCTAGCCCATTGCTGTCATGTAGCCCAAATTTCACATCTTTTGCATTCATGTAGAGCATAGAAGATACAAAATTTGTCCGTGTGTTTTGCCTTGTTAAACAAGGTATCATTGAATGAAGACCCAGGATGAATACAATAGTATAAGCATAATTGTATCTCTCCCTTCATTTGATAAATTTTGAATCTATACATGCCTAATCTCTTAATATACATTTGCACCTACTTTCATTACCCGAAAGGTTACTCTCAACTTGGAAAGCGTTTATGTTTTCTAATCTGGACACTAACATGGCAAGCGTGTAACTCTTTGCAATTGCTTTGTTGCCTGAAATTTCTGGGATTTCGATTTGTTCTTTACTTCCATATCTTGTTTTAGAGACAGGTTAACAAATCAAATGATATGGGTCTGTCTGTAATGAGTTTGGTTTACTTTCTCAGAATTAGCATGGACGAGCATTTTTACTAATTTATTTTTTACTATTGATGATATCGGATTTGCAGCTTGCAAGGGCAGATATTACTGTGAATTCTCATTGGGAGACGCTGCATTTGCTAGATGATGAAATCAAATCATGGCTTGCATTTGCTGCACAGAAGGTTGTTGAAGTGAACGCCTTGGCGAAGGCATTGTCTGGCCAAAAGGATGAGGTATCCATTCTTATCTTTAGTTCCAAAGTTTCTATTTTTGTATGTTTCCTGTTGGCATGCATCAATCAAATTTTATGGCCTTATAATTGTTCAGTATGGTGGTTAATGTCACTTTGATGTTTCCTAAGAACCTCGGACCCTATAGTGCATGCTATCATTGTGCAATAGACACAGTAGTATTACTATGTCAGTACTCATGCACACACACGAAGACTAGTGTTTATGTATTTCCCAGCAAAAATATTGTTGCTCTTACTTCTTTATTGTTATTTATTTCCTCATCTTGAAGAGCAATTCTTACACAAGTATATGATGACATGCAAAATTTCAGTAATCAAATTCAGTTATACATTAGTCGGTAAAGGATGATACTTTTGTTAATTTCTACACCTCCTCATCATACTTAGGAATCTTGTATAAAGCTGCAACAATTGAACCATAACGTGGATTGTATCTGAAGGAGCAATAACTTGCGAAATACGTTCAACAAGTCAGACATTTACTTTTCCTGAAATGTCAACTGTATATGATCAAGTCAATAAATAACTGGGGTGGGGATTGTGATTCTAATGAATCATATAAGACAACGTGATATAGCTAGTGCTACATTACTTACCCCAACCACATTGTTTTGTCAATGCACTCTTTTAAGTTGGAGTTCTTTGTTCTCTAAATTGCATCAATTAACGTAAAAATGTTATTAAACATGATCATACTTTTGAATTGTGAAACCTTGAAGAATTGGGAACAATTTTATGATAGAATGCTATGATCAGAAGCTGATTCAGGCACTACGAATAACTGGGTGATGGGTTGGAACACAATGGAGGCTGTGGTTGAGACTTTGATGCAATGATAGCCATTGCAGATGCATTTTTTGACCAATTGAGTAGGCAAACGTGCAAAGAACTTCAAATAGGCATATCTTTGTGACCATAAGTCAGAATCACGCGTATGACCAGTGAAAACGGCAGTTTTGATTATACCAAGCCTGTACTCTTTGAGACAGTTGTATGCAGTTCTGACTTATAATTGCAAGTTACAACCGTTTGAAGTTCTTTGCACGCTTGCCTTCCAT
>QNQO01011750.1:0-15043 GCA_003290165.1 Berberis thunbergii
CATTATTAAAGTCCACGCGAGCTTAGAACTCAAACGGAGTCCATTTGGTCACTCAAATCCTTGTATTCTCGGATTTCACCCAAATTGGCCTCCAATCGACCTACAACGTACAAACAAGTTTTCGTTCTTCGTTAAGCGCAACCAAACTTGTTTGTTGAGTCAAACATGTTCATTTGTCATTATTAACATCCACGCGAGGTTAGAACTCAAACGGAGTCCATTTGGTCACTCAAATCCAAAACGTACAAACGAGTTTTCCTTCTTCGTTAAATTTAACCAAACTTGTTTGTTGAGTCAAAAATGTTCCATTTGTCATTATTAAAGTCCACGCGAGGTTAGAACTCAAACGGAGTCCATTTGGTCACTCAAATCCTTGTATTCTCGGATTTCACCCAAATTGGCCTCCAATCGAGCCTACAACGTACAAACAAGTTTTCGTTCTTCGTTAAGCGCAACCAAACTTGTTTGTTGAGTCAAACATGTTCATTTTCATTATTAACATCCACGCGAGGTTAGATCAAACGGAGTCAATTTGGTCCCTCAAATCCTTGTATTCTCGGATTGCACCCAATTGCCTACCAATGAGCCTAACACGTACAAACGAGTTTTCCTTCTTCGTTAAATTTAACAAACTTGTTGTTGAGTCAAACATGTTCCTTTGTCATTATTAATATCTACACGAGGTTATAATCAAACGGAATCCATTTGGTCACTTAAATCCTTGTATTCTCGGATTTCACCCAAATTGGCCTCCAATCGAACCTACAACATACAAACGAGTTTTCCTTCTTCGTTAAGCGCAACCAAACTGGTTTGTTGAGTCAAACATGTTCCATTTGTCATTATTAAAGTCCACGCGAGCTTAGAACTCAAACGGAGTCCATTTGGTCACTCAAATCCTTGTATTCTCGGATTTCACCCAAATTGGCCTCCAATCGAGCCTACAACGTACAAACAAGTTTTCGTTCTTCGTTAAGCGCAACCAAACTTGTTTGTTGAGTCAAACATGTGTCATTTGTCATTATTAACATCCACGCGAGGTTAGAACTCAAAACGGAGTCATTTGGTCACTCAAATCCAAACGTACAAACGAGTTTTTCCTTCTTCGTTAAATTTAACCAAACTTGTTTGTTGAGTCAAAAAATGTTCCATTTGGTCATTATTAATGTCTACGCGAGGTTATAACTCAAACGGAATCCATTTAGTCACTCAAATCCTTGTATTCTCGGATTTCACCCAATTGGCCTCGAATCGAACCTACAACGTATCAAACGAGTTTTCTTTTTCGTTTAGCGCACCAAACTTGTTTGTTGAGTCAAAAATGTTCCATTTGTCATTATTAACATCCACACGAGGTTAGAACTCAAACGGAGTCCATTTGGTCACTCAAATCCTACAACGTACAAACGAGTTTTCCTTCTTCGTTAAATTTAACCAAACTTGTTTGTTGGGTCAAACATGTTCCATTTGTCATTATTAAAGTCCACGCGAGGTTAGAACTCAAACGGAGTCCATTTGGTCACTCAAATCCTTGTATTCTCGGATTTCACCCAAATTGGCCTCCAATCGAGCCTACAACGTACAAACAAGTTTTCGTTCTTCGTTAAGCGCAACCAAACTTGTTTGTTGAGTCAAACATGTTTCATTTTTCATTGTTAACATCCACGCGAGGTTAGAACTCAAACGGAGTCAATTTGGTCACTCAAATCCTGGTATTCTCGGATTGCACCCAAATTGGCCTACAATTGAGCCAAAACGTACAAACGAGTTTTCCTTCTTCGTTAAATTTAACCAAACTTGTTTGTTGAGTCAAACATGTTCCATTTGTCATTATTAATATCTACACGAGGTTATAACTCAAACGGAGTCCATTTGGTCACTCAAATCCTTGTATTCTCGGATTTCACCCAAATTGGCCTCCAATCGAACCTACAACATACAAACGAGTTTTCCTTCTTCGTTAAGCGCAACCAAACTGGTTTGTTGAGTCAAAATGTTCCATTTGTCATTATTAAAGTCCACGCGAGCTTAGAACTCAAACGGAGTCCATTTGGTCACTCAAATCCTTGTATTCTCGGATTTCACCCAAATTGGCCTCCAATCGAGCCTACAACGTACAAACAAGTTTTCGTTCTTCGTTAAGCGCAACCAAACTTGTTTGTTGAGTCAAACATGTGTCATTTGTCATTATTAACATCCACGCGAGGTTAGAACTCAAACGGAGTCCATTTGGTCACTCAAATCCAAAACGTACAAACGAGTTTTCCTTCTTCGTTAAATTTAACCAAACTTGTTTGTTGAGTCAAAAATGTTCCATTTGTCATTATTAATGTCTACGCGAGGTTATAACTCAAACGGAATCCATTTAGTCACTCAAATCCTTGTATTCTCGGATTTCACCCAAATTGGCCTCGAATCGAACCTACAACGTACAAACGAGTTTTCTTTTTCGTTTAGCGCAACCAAACTTGTTTGTTGAGTCAAAAATGTTCCATTTGTCATTATTAACATCCACACGAGGTTAGAACTCAAACGGAGTCAATTTGGTCGCTCAAATCCTTGTATTCTCGGATTTCACCCAAATTGGCCTCCAATCGAACCTACAACGTACAAACGAGTTTTCCTTCTTCGTTAAATTTAACCAACCTTGTTTGTTGAGTCAAACATGTTCCATTTGTCATTATTAATATCTACACGAGGTTATAACTCAAACGGAATCCATTTGGTCACTTAAATCCTTGTATTCTCGGATTTCACCCAAATTGGCCTCCAATCGAACCTACAACATACAAACGAGTTTTCCTTCTTCGTTAAGCGCAACCAAACTGGTTTGTTGAGTCAAACATGTTCCATTTGTCATTATTAAAGTCCACGCGAGCTTAGAACTCAAACGGAGTCCATTTGGTCACTCAAATCCTTGTATTCTCGGATTTCACCCAAATTGGCCTCCAATCGAGCCTACAACGTACAAACAAGTTTTCGTTCTTCGTTAAGCGCAACCAAACTTGTTTGTTGAGTCAAACATGTGTCATTTGTCATTATTAACATCCACGCGAGGTTAGAACTCAAACGGAGTCCATTTGGTCACTCAAATCCAAAACGTACAAACGAGTTTTCCTTCTTCGTTAAATTTAACCAAACTTGTTTGTTGAGTCAAAAATGTTCCATTTGTCATTATTAATGTCTACGCGAGGTTATAACTCAAACGGAATCCATTTAGTCACTCAAATCCTTGTATTCTCGGATTTCACCCAAATTGGCCTCGAATCGAACCTACAACGTACAAACGAGTTTTCTTTTTCGTTTAGCGCAACCAAACTTGTTTGTTGAGTCAAAAATGTTCCATTTGTCATTATTAATGTTCACGCGAGGTTATAACTCAAACGGATTCCATTTGGTCACTCAAATCCTTGTATTCTCGGATTTCACTCAAATTGGCCTCCAGTTGAGCCTACAACGTACAAACGAGTTTTCATTCTTCGTTAAATTTAACCAAACTTGTTTGTTGAGTCAAACATGTTCCATTTTTCATTATTAATGTCCACGCGAGGTTAGAACTCAAACGGAGTCCATTTGGTCACTCAAATCCTTGTATTCTCGGATTTCACCCAAATTGGCTTCCAATCGAACCTACAACGTACAAACGTGTTTTCCTTCTTCGTTAAGTGCAACCAAACTTGTTTGTTGAGTCAAACATGTTCCATTTGTCATTATTAACATCCACACGAGGTTAGAACTCAAACGGAGTCAATTTGGTCACTCAAATCCTTGTATTCTCGGATTTCACCCAAATTGGCCTCCAATCGAACCTACAACGTACAAACGAGTTTTCCTTCTTTGTTAAATTTAACCAAACTTATTTGTTGAGTCAAACATGTTCCATTTGTTATTATTAATGTCCACGCGATGTTATAACTCAAACGGAGTCCATTTGGTCACTCAAATCCTTGTATTCTCGGATTTCACCCAAATTGGCCTCCAATCGAACCTACAACGTACAAACGAGTTTCCTTCTTCGTTAAGCGCAACCAAACTTGTTTGTTGAGTCAAACATGTTCCATTTGTCATTATTAAAGTCCACGCGAGCTTAGAACTCAAACGGAGTCCATTTGGTCACTCAAATCCTTGTATTCTCGGATTTCACCCAAATTGGCCTCCAATCGAGCCTACAACGTACAAACAAGTTTTCGTTCTTCGTTAAGCGCAACCAAACTTGTTTGTTGAGTCAAACATGTGTCATTTGTCATTATTAACATCCACGCGAGGTTAGAACTCAAACGGAGTCCATTTGGTCACTCAAATCCAAAACGTACAAACGAGTTTTCCTTCTTCGTTAAATTTAACCAAACTTGTTTGTTGAGTCAAAAATGTTCCATTTGTCATTATTAATGTCTACGCGAGGTTATAACTCAAACGGAATCCATTTAGTCACTCAAATCCTTGTATTCTCGGATTTCACCCAAATTGGCCTCGAATCGAACCTACAACGTACAAACGAGTTTTCCTTCTTCGTTAAGCGCAACCAAACTGTTTGTTGAGTCAAAACATGTTCCATTTGTCATTATTAACATCCACACGAGGTTAGAACTCAAACGGAAGTCCATTTGGTCACTCAAATCCTTGTATTCTCGGATTTCACCCAAATTGGCCTCAATTGAACCTACAACGTACAAACGGAGTTTTCCTTCTTCGTTAAAGTTCCAACCAAACTTGTTTGTTGAGTCAAACATGTTCCATTTGTCATTATTAAAGTCCATCGCGAGGTTAGAACTCAAACGGAGTCCATTTGGTCACTCAAATCCTTGTTATTCTCGGATTTCACCCAAATTGGCCTCCAATCGGCCTACAACGTACAAACAAGTTTTCGTTCTTTCGTTAAGCGCAACCAAACTTGTTTGTTGAGTCAAACATGTTTCATTTTTCATTATTAACATCCACGCGAGGTTAGAACTCAAACGGAGTCAATTTTGGTCACTCAAATCCTGTATTCTCGGATTGCACCCAAATTGGCCTACAATTGAGCCAAACCGTACAAACGAGTTTTCCTTCTTCGTTAAATTTAACCAAACTTGTTTGTTGAGTCAAACATGTTCCATTTGTCATTATTAATATCTACACGAGGTTATAACTCAAACGGAGTCCATTTGGTCACTCAAATCCTTGTATTCTCGGATTTCACCCAAATTGGCCTCCAATCGAACCTACAACATACAAACGAGTTTTCCTTCTTCGTTAAGCGCAACCAAACTGGTTTGTTGAGTCAAAATGTTCCATTTGTCATTATTAAAGTCCACGCGAGCTTAGAACTCAAACGGAGTCCATTTGGTCACTCAAATCCTTGTATTCTCGGATTTCACCCAAATTGGCCTCCAATCGAGCCTACAACGTACAAACAAGTTTTCGTTCTTCGTTAAGCGCAACCAAACTTGTTTGTTGAGTCAAACATGTGTCATTTGTCATTATTAACATCCACGCGAGGTTAGAACTCAAACGGAGTCCATTTGGTCACTCAAATCCAAAACGTACAAACGAGTTTTCCTTCTTCGTTAAATTTAACCAAACTTGTTTGTTGAGTCAAAAATGTTCCATTTGTCATTATTAATGTCTACGCGAGGTTATAACTCAAACGGAATCCATTTAGTCACTCAAATCCTTGTATTCTCGGATTTCACCCAAATTGGCCTCGAATCGAACCTACAACGTACAAACGAGTTTTCTTTTTCGTTTAGCGCAACCAAACTTGTTTGTTGAGTCAAAAATGTTCCATTTGTCATTATTAACATCCACACGAGGTTAGAACTCAAACGGAGTCAATTTGGTCGCTCAAATCCTTGTATTCTCGGATTTCACCCAAATTGGCCTCCAATCGAACCTACAACGTACAAACGAGTTTTCCTTCTTCGTTAAATTTAACCAACCTTGTTTGTTGAGTCAAACATGTTCCATTTGTCATTATTAATATCTACACGAGGTTATAACTCAAACGGAATCCATTTGGTCACTTAAATCCTTGTATTCTCGGATTTCACCCAAATTGGCCTCCAATCGAACCTACAACATACAAACGAGTTTTCCTTCTTCGTTAAGCGCAACCAAACTGGTTTGTTGAGTCAAACATGTTCCATTTGTCATTATTAAAGTCCACGCGAGCTTAGAACTCAAACGGAGTCCATTTGGTCACTCAAATCCTTGTATTCTCGGATTTCACCCAAATTGGCCTCCAATCGAGCCTACAACGTACAAACAAGTTTTCGTTCTTCGTTAAGCGCAACCAAACTTGTTTGTTGAGTCAAACATGTGTCATTTGTCATTATTAACATCCACGCGAGGTTAGAACTCAAACGGAGTCCATTTGGTCACTCAAATCCAAAACGTACAAACGAGTTTTCCTTCTTCGTTAAATTTAACCAAACTTGTTTGTTGAGTCAAAAATGTTCCATTTGTCATTATTAATGTCTACGCGAGGTTATAACTCAAACGGAATCCATTTAGTCACTCAAATCCTTGTATTCTCGGATTTCACCCAAATTGGCCTCGAATCGAACCTACAACGTACAAACGAGTTTTCTTTTTCGTTTAGCGCAACCAAACTTGTTTGTTGAGTCAAAAATGTTCCATTTGTCATTATTAACATCCACACGAGGTTAGAACTCAAACGGAGTCAATTTGGTCGCTCAAATCCTTGTATTCTCGGATTTCACCCAAATTGGCCTCCAATCGAGCCTACAACGTACAAACGAGTTTTCCTTCTTCGTTAAATTTAACCAAACTTGTTTGTTGAGTCAAACATGTTCCATTTGTCATTATTAATATCTACACGAGGTTATAACTCAAACGGAATCCATTTGGTCACTCAAATCCTTGTATTCTCGGATTTCACCCAAATTGGCCTCCAATCGAACCTACAACATACAAACGAGTTTTCCTTCTTCGTTAAGCGCAACCAAACTGGTTTGTTGAGTCAAACATGTTCCATTTGTCATTATTAAAGTCCACGCGAGCTTAGAACTCAAACGGAGTCCATTTGGTCACTCAAATCCTTGTATTCTCGGATTTCACCCAAATTGGCCTCCAATCGAGCCTACAACGTACAAACAAGTTTTCGTTCTTCGTTAAGCGCAACCAAACTTGTTTGTTGAGTCAAACATGTGTCATTTGTCATTATTAACATCCACGCGAGGTTAGAACTCAAACGGAGTCCATTTGGTCACTCAAATCCAAAACGTACAAACGAGTTTTCCTTCTTCGTTAAATTTAACCAAACTTGTTTGTTGAGTCAAAAATGTTCCATTTGTCATTATTAATGTCTACGCGAGGTTATAACTCAAACGGAATCCATTTAGTCACTCAAATCCTTGTATTCTCGGATTTCACCCAAATTGGCCTCGAATCGAACCTACAACGTACAAACGAGTTTTCTTTTTCGTTTAGCGCAACCAAACTTGTTTGTTGAGTCAAAAATGTTCCATTTGTCATTATTAACATCCACACGAGGTTAGAACTCAAACGGAGTCCATTTGGTCACTCAAATCCTACAACGTACAAACGAGTTTTCCTTCTTCGTTAAATTTAACCAAACTTGTTTGTTGGGTCAAACATGTTCCATTTGTCATTATTAAAGTCCACGCGAGGTTAGAACTCAAACGGAGTCCATTTGGTCACTCAAATCCTTGTATTCTCGGATTTCACCCAAATTGGCCTCCAATCGAGCCTACAACGTACAAACAAGTTTTCGTTCTTCGTTAAGCGCAACCAAACTTGTTTGTTGAGTCAAACATGTTTCATTTTTCATTATTAACATCCACGCGAGGTTAGAACTCAAACGGAGTCAATTTGGTCACTCAAATCCTGGTATTCTCGGATTGCACCCAAATTGGCCTACAATTGAGCCAAAACGTACAAACGAGTTTTCCTTCTTCGTTAAATTTAACCAAACTTGTTTGTTGAGTCAAACATGTTCCATTTGTCATTATTAATATCTACACGAGGTTATAACTCAAACGGAATCCATTTGGTCACTCAAATCCTTGTATTCTCGGATTTCACCCAAATTGGCCTCCAATCGAACCTACAACATACAAACGAGTTTTCCTTCTTCGTTAAGCGCAACCAAACTGGTTTGTTGAGTCAAACATGTTCCATTTGTCATTATTAAAGTCCACGCGAGCTTAGAACTCAAACGGAGTCCATTTGGTCACTCAAATCCTTGTATTCTCGGATTTCACCCAAATTGGCCTCCAATCGAGCCTACAACGTACAAACAAGTTTTCGTTCTTCGTTAAGCGCAACCAAACTTGTTTGTTGAGTCAAACATGTGTCATTTGTCATTATTAACATCCACGCGAGGTTAGAACTCAAACGGAGTCCATTTGGTCACTCAAATCCAAAACGTACAAACGAGTTTTCCTTCTTCGTTAAATTTAACCAAACTTGTTTGTTGAGTCAAAAATGTTCCATTTGTCATTATTAATGTCTACGCGAGGTTATAACTCAAACGGAATCCATTTAGTCACTCAAATCCTTGTATTCTCGGATTTCACCCAAATTGGCCTCGAATCGAACCTACAACGTACAAACGAGTTTTCTTTTCGTTTAGCGCAACCAACTTGTTTGTTGAGTCAAAAATGTTCCATTTGTCATTATTAACATCCACGAGGTTAGAACTCAAACAAAGTCCATTTGGTCACTCAAATCCTACAACGTACCAAACGAGTTTTCCTTCTTCGTTAAATTTAACCAAACTTGTTTTGTTGGGTCAAACATGTTCCATTTGTCATTATTAAAGTCCACGCGAGGTTAGAACTCAAACGGAGTCCATTTGGTCACTCAAATCCTTGTATTCTCGGATTTCACCCAAATTGGCCCTCCAATCGAGCCTACAACGTACAAACAAGTTTTTCGTTCTTCGTTAAGCGCAAACCAAACTTGTTTGTTGAGTCAACATGTTTCATTTTTCATTATTAACATCCCACGCGAGGTTAGAACTCAACGGAGTCAATTGGTCACTCAAATCCTGGTATTCTCGGATTGCACCCAAATTGGCCTACAATTGAGCCAAAACGTACAAACGAGTTTTCCTTCTTCGTTAAATTTAACCAAACTTGTTTGTTGAGTCAAACATGTTCCATTTGTCATTATTAATATCTACACGAGGTTATAACTCAAACGGAATCCATTTGGTCACTCAAATCCTTGTATTCTCGGATTTCACCCAAATTGGCCTCCAATCGAACCTACAACATACAAACGAGTTTTCCTTCTTCGTTAAGCGCAACCAAACTGGTTTGTTGAGTCAAAATGTTCCATTTTTCATTTATTAAAGTCCACGCGAGCTTAGAACTCAAACGGAGTCCATTTGGTCACTCAAATCCTTGTATTCTCGGATTTCACCCAAATTGGCCTCCAATCGAGCCTACAACGTACAAACAAGTTTTCGTTCTTCGTTAAGCGCAACCAAACTTGTTTGTTGAGTCAAACATGTGTCATTTGTCATTATTAACATCCACGCGAGGTTAGAACTCAAACGGAGTCCATTTGGTCACTCAAATCCAAAACGTACAAACGAGTTTTCCTTCTTCGTTAAATTTAACCAAACTTGTTTGTTGAGTCAAAAATGTTCCATTTGTCATTATTAATGTCTACGCGAGGTTATAACTCAAACGGAATCCATTTAGTCACTCAAATCCTTGTATTCTCGGATTTCACCCAAATTGGCCTCGAATCGAACCTACAACGTACAAACGAGTTTTCTTTTTCGTTTAGCGCAACCAAACTTGTTTGTTGAGTCAAAAATGTTCCATTTGTCATTATTAACATCCACACGAGGTTAGAACTCAAACGGAGTCAATTTGGTCGCTCAAATCCTTGTATTCTCGGATTTCACCCAAATTGGCCTCCAATCGAACCTACAAACGTACAAACGAGTTTTCCTTCTTCGTTAAATTTAACCAACCTTGTTTGTTGAGTCAAACATGTTCCATTTGTCATTATTAATATCTACACGAGGTTATAACTCAAACGGAATCCATTTGGTCACTTAAATCCTTGTATTCTCGGATTTCACCCAAATTGGCCTCCAATCGAACCTACAACATACAAACGAGTTTTCCTTCTTCGTTAAGCGCAACCAAACTGGTTTGTTGAGTCAAACATGTTCCATTTGTCATTATTAAAGTCCACGCGAGCTTAGAACTCAAACGGAGTCCATTTGGTCACTCAAATCCTTGTATTCTCGGATTTCACCCAAATTGGCCTCCAATCGAGCCTACAACGTACAAACAAGTTTTCGTTCTTCGTTAAGCGCAACCAAACTTGTTTGTTGAGTCAAACATGTGTCATTTGTCATTATTAACATCCACGCGAGGTTAGAACTCAAACGGAGTCCATTTGGTCACTCAAATCCAAAACGTACAAACGAGTTTTCCTTCTTCGTTAAATTTAACCAAACTTGTTTGTTGAGTCAAAAATGTTCCATTTGTCATTATTAATGTCTACGCGAGGTTATAACTCAAACGGAATCCATTTAGTCACTCAAATCCTTGTATTCTCGGATTTCACCCAAATTGGCCTCCAATCGAGCCTACAACGTACAAACAAGTTTTCGTTTTTCGTTAGCGCAACCAAACTTGTTTGTTGAGTCAAACATGTTCCATTTTCATTATTAACATCCACGCGAGGTTAGAACTCAAACGGAGTCAATTTGGTCACTCAAATCCTGGTATTCTCGGATTTCACCCAAATTGGCCTACCAATTGAGCCAAACGTACAAACGAGTTTTCCTTCTTCGTTAAATTTAACCAAACTTGTTTGTTGAGTCAAACATGTTCCATTTGTCATTATTAATATCTACACGAGGTTATAACTCAAACGGAATCCATTTGGTCACTCAAATCCTTGTATTCTCGGATTTCACCCAAATTGGCCTCCAATCGAACCTACAACATACAAACGAGTTTTCCTTCTTCGTTAAGCGCAACCAAACTGGTTTGTTGAGTCAAACATGTTCCATTGTCATTATTAAAGTCCACGCGAGCTTAGAACTCAAACGGAGTCCATTTGGTCACTCAAATCCTTGTATTCTCGGATTTCACCCAAATTGGCCTCCAATCGAGCCTACAACGTACAAACAAGTTTTCGTTCTTCGTTAAGCGCAACCAAACTTGTTTGTTGAGTCAAACATGTGTCATTTGTCATTATTAACATCCACGCGAGGTTAGAACTCAAACGGAGTCCATTTGGTCACTCAAATCCAAAACGTACAAACGAGTTTTCCTTCTTCGTTAAATTTAACCAAACTTGTTTGTTGAGTCAAAAATGTTCCATTTGTCATTATTAATGTCTACGCGAGGTTATAACTCAAACGGAATCCATTTAGTCACTCAAATCCTTGTATTCTCGGATTTCACCCAAATTGGCCTCGAATCGAACCTACAACGTACAAACGAGTTTTCTTTTTCGTTTAGCGCAACCAAACTTGTTTGTTGAGTCAAAAATGTTCCATTTGTCATTATTAACATCCACACGAGGTTAGAACTCAAACGGAGTCCATTTGGTCACTCAAATCCTACAACGTACAAACGAGTTTTCCTTCTTCGTTAAATTTAACCAAACTTGTTTGTTGGGTCAAACATGTTCCATTTGTCATTATTAAAGTCCACGCGAGGTTAGAACTCAAACGGAGTCCATTTGGTCACTCAAATCCTTGTATTCTCGGATTTCACCCAAATTGGCCTCCAATCGAGCCTACAACGTACAAACAAGTTTTCGTTCTTCGTTAAGCGCAACCAAACTTGTTTGTTGAGTCAAACATGTTTCATTTTTCATTGTTAACATCCACGCGAGGTTAGAACTCAAACGGAGTCAATTTGGTCACTCAAATCCTGGTATTCTCGGATTGCACCCAAATTGGCCTACAATTGAGCCAAAATGTACAAACGAGTTTTCCTTCTTCGTTAAATTTAACCAAACTTGTTTGTTGAGTCAAACATGTTCCATTTGTCATTATTAATATCTACACGAGGTTATAACTCAAACGGAGTCCATTTGGTCACTCAAATCCTTGTATTCTCGGATTTCACCCAAATTGGCCTCCAATCGAACCTACAACATACAAACGAGTTTTCCTTCTTCGTTAAGCGCAACCAAACTGGTTTGTTGAGTCAAAATGTTCCATTTGTCATTATTAAAGTCCACGCGAGCTTAGAACTCAAACGGAGTCCATTTGGTCACTCAAATCCTTGTATTCTCGGATTTCACCCAAATTGCCTCCAATCGAGCCTACAACGTACAAACAAGTTTTCGTTCTTCGTTAAGCGCAACCAAACTTGTTTGTTGAGTCAAACATGTGTCATTTGTCATTATTAACATCCACGCGAGGTTAGAACTCAAACGGAGTCCATTTGGTCACTCAAATCCAAAACGTACAAACGAGTTTTCCTTCTTCGTTAAATTTAACCAAACTTGTTTATTGAGTCAAAATGTTCCATTTGTCATTATTAATGTCTACGCGAGGTTATAACTCAAACGGAATCCATTTAGTAACTCAAATCCTTGTATTCTCGGATTTCACCCAAATTGGCCTCGAATCGAACCTACAACGTACAAACGAGTTTTCTTTTTCGTTTAGCGCAACCAAACTTGTTTGTTGAGTCAAAAATGTTCCATTTGTCATTATTAACATCCACACGAGGTTAGAACTCAAACGGAGTCAATTTGGTCGCTGAAATCCTTGTATTCTCGGATTTCACCCAAATTGGCCTCCAATCGAACCTACAACGTACAAACGAGTTTTCCTTCTTCGTTAAATTTAACCAACCTTGTTTGTTGAGTCAAACATGTTCCATTTGTCATTATTAATATCTACACGAGGTTATAACTCAAACGGAATCCATTTGGTCACTTAAATCCTTGTATTCTCGGATTTCACCCAAATTGGCCTCCAATCGAACCTACAACATACAAACGAGTTTTCCTTCTTCGTTAAGCGCAACCAAACTGGTTTGTTGAGTCAAACATGTTCCACTTGTCATTATTAAAGTCCACGCGAGCTTAGAACTCAAACGGAGTCCATTTGGTCACTCAAATCCTTGTATTCTCGGATTTACACCCAAATTGGCCTCCAATGCGAAGCCGTACAAGTCGTACAAACGAGGTTTTCGTTTCTTCGTTAAGCGCAACCAAACTTGTTGTTGAGTCAAACATGTGTACATTTTGTCATTTATTAACATCCAGTGCGAGGGTTAGAACTCAAACGGAGTCCATTTGGTCACTCAAATCCCTTGTATTCTCGGATTTCTTCTCCGTAATTGCCTAATCGAAACTTTTCATGTTAAGTCAAACAATGTTCTCATCTTGGTATATTGAAGACCAACTTGTTTGTTGAGTCAAACATGTTCCATTGTCATTATAACACCCACGCGTGGTTAGAACTCAACGGAGTCATTTGTCACTCAAATCCTTGTATTCTCGGATTTCACCCAAATTGGCCTCAATTCGACCTACAACGTACAAACGAGTTTTCTTTTTCGTTAATCTAACCAAACTTGTTTGTTGAGTCAAAAATGTATCAATTTGTCATTATTAATTTCCACGCGATGTTATAACTCAAACGGAGTCCATTTTGGTCACTCAAATCCTTGTATTCTCGGATTTCACCCAAATTGGCCTCCAATCGAACCTACAACGTACAAACGAGTTTCCTTCTTCGTTAAATTTAACCAAACTTGTTTGTTGAGTCAAACATGTTCCATTTGTCATTATTAACATCCACGCGAGGTTAGAACTCAAACGGAGTCCATTTGGTCACTCAAATCCTTGTATTCTCGGATTTCACCCAAATTGGCTCCAATCGAACCTACAACGTACAAACGAGTTTTCCTTCTTCGTTAAGCGCAACCAAACTTGTTTGTTGAGTCAAACATGTTCCATTTGTCATTATTAACATCCACGCGAGGTTAGAACTCAAACGGAGTCCATTTGGTCACTCAAATCCTGTATTCTCGGATTCACCCAAATTGGCCTCCAATTGAGCCTACAACGTACAAACGAGTTTTCCTTCTTCGTTAAATTAACCAAACTTGTTTGTTGAGTCAAACATGTTCCATTTGTCATTATTAAATCCACGCGAGGTTAGAATCAAACGGAGTCCATTTGGTCACTCAATCCTTGTATTCTCGGATTTCACCCAAATTGGCTCCAATTGAGCCTACAACGTACAAAGGTTTCCTTCTTCGTTAAATAACCAAACTGTTTGTTGAGTCAAACATGTTCCATTTGTATTATTAATGTCCACGCGAGGTTATAACTCAAACGGAATCCATTTG
Source organism: Berberis thunbergii (assembly GCA_003290165.1). Classification (NCBI taxonomy): domain Eukaryota; kingdom Viridiplantae; phylum Streptophyta; class Magnoliopsida; order Ranunculales; family Berberidaceae; genus Berberis; species Berberis thunbergii. Next base: position 14,322 of record QNQO01011750.1, read on the forward strand.
GTCACTCAAATCCTTGTATTCTCGGATTCACCCAAATTTGCCTCCAATCGAACCTACAACGTACAAACGAGTTTTCCTTCTTCGTTAACGCAACCAAACTTGTTTGTTGAGTCAAACATGTTCCATTTGTCATTATTACACATTCGCAGGTTAGAACTCAAACGGAGTCCATTTGGTCACTCAAATCCTGTATTCTCGATTCACCAAATTGGCCTCCATTGACCTACAACGTACAAACGAGTTTTCTTCTTCGTTAATTTAACCAAACTTGTTTGTTGAGTCAAACATGTCTCCATTTGTCATTTATTAATTCCACGCGAGGTTAGAACTCAAACGAGTCCATTTGGTCACTCAAATCCTTGTATTCTCGGATTTCACCCAAATTGGCCTCCAATCGAGCCTACAACGTACAAACAAGTTTTCGTTCTTCGTTAAGCGCAACCAAACTTGTTTGTTGAGTCAAACATGTTTCATTTTTCATTATTAAATCCACGCGAGGTTAGAACTCAAACGGAGTCATTTGGTCACTCAAATCCTGGTATTCTCGGATTCACCCAAATTGGCCCAATGAGCCAAAACGTACAAACAGTTTTCTTCTTCGTTAATTTAACCAAACTTGTTTGTTGAGTCAAACATGTTCATTTTCATTATTAATATCACCGAGGTTAGAACTCAAACGGAGTCATTTGGTCACTCAAATCCTGGTATTCTCGGATTGCACA
>QNQO01011751.1:5000-44792 GCA_003290165.1 Berberis thunbergii
AATCCGGATCAAGTCTCTCATCTAAAGTCAATTTACTTCGACGAAAAAGGGAGGAGCACCCGAACCCCTGTTCCTTGTTGTTTTAGTTAGGTTCAAGTCTGACGAGAATAATATTCTACGACTAGCAACTCATTGATTTTTAAACCAACCCACTTACTATCTATTATTTGATTGACTAATCCTTTATATTGGGATGAGTGAAGAGTCAAATGTTTTGGCAATTCCTCATGTGGGAATGAATCAAGAGAATTTTGAATCAGAGCTATGGATTTTTGTTCATCCCTTGTCGTAATAATATCTCGGGGTTTGCAGCGGTAACTTGGTATATCCACTATACGACCATTAACTAAAATATGCCTATGGTTAACTAATTGTCGGGCTCCTGGAATGGTCGAAGCCATACCTAATCGAAAAAGTATATTATCCAAACGCATTTCAAGTAATTGTAGTAAAACCTGACCTGTTGAACCTTTGGCTTTTCCAGCGATACGAACATATTTAAGCAATTGTCGCTCTGTCAGACCATAATGAAAACGCAATTTTTGTTTTTCTTCTAGACGAATACGATATTGAGATCTTTTCCCGGAACGCGATTGGTTTCGAGGATCACTTCCGGATGTAGGACTTTTACTAGTAAGTCCCGGTAAAGCTCCCAGACGGCGTATTTTTTTTAAAACGAGGCCCTCGGTAACGAGACATAAATACTCCTTTATTTTTTTATAAAATTTATTTTATAGAATTATAGAATAAACCTAAATTAAGACTGAACTAAACGATAAACAAAGCGACATCTACTGAAGTAGACTACAACAAAAAAGAAAAAAAAATGAGATGAATTGTATCAATATCCAGACTTTTTTGTATATTTTATATATTATATATAGTAAGAGTTTAGGGATACTTTTCCTAATTTGTTCGGGAGAGATCTCATTGCTCCAATCAGTTTTTTTTTTTTTCATAGTTGGGAGTTCTTACACGATAATAGATATAGATCAGTGACCAGACGAGGGAAAAGTCTTTTCAATAAGATTTCAAGGAGACATTATTCATTGTGTAAAAATGTAAAAGTAAAAAAAAAAGTTGACCTAACGAAAGAAAAGCCTACTATCGGAATCGAACCGATGACCATCGCATTACAAATGCGATGCTCTAACCTCTGAGCTAAGCAGGCTTAGATAACAACACAAATTTGTGTTGTCCACAGGAATTTCATAAAATAGAATAGTGGGATCCTAGTTAACTATTCAAAATTCATAATGAATATAGATATGCATATAGAAAAGAAAGAATGGAATAGAATTAAATAGAATGAATAAGAATATATAATTCTATTTATATATATAAAATAAATATAATAATATATTAATATGTAGAGAACAATTGAAATTCAAAATTTTCTAATATATTATAAAAAATAAAGTTATATATTCTATGGATTAGGTATACTTTTAGTCTTTTAGTAAAAGAATTAGATTCTAATTATAATGTTATAGTGGGCCAGCCCTAAGGAAAAGATAAGGATACAGATCAAAATGAAACATTCCTATGGTTTAATTCGAAAAAGTAGGGGATAAAAAAAAAAGAATTGACCCTTCAAGTATTCTAAATATCTCGTAAAAATGGAGAGGAAAAGAGGGATATATGTGGTATATATCCATCCATATTGAATTGCAGATACATCAATGATAGAATCATTTCTGATTGGAACAAATGCCGGTCCTCTGATAGAGATGAAAGAATATAGACAAAAAAAAGCACAAACAAATAGGAGGAGACCCCTATATTTTTTATATTTTCTATATAGGAATTTTCATCTAAAGAATTTGAAGGCTCCAGCATAAATGAAAGAAAGAAGGAGATGGCATCCCAAAGAGATCCTAGAAAAAGGGGGATATGGCGAAATTGGTAGACGCTACGGACTTGATTGGATTGAGCCTTGGTATGGAAACCTACTAAGTGAGAACTTTCAAATTCAGAGAAACCCTGGAATTAAAAATGGGCAATCCTGAGCCAAATCCTGTTTTCATAAAAAGGTGTTCAGAAAGAAAAAAAAAGGATAGGTGCAGAGACTCAATGGAAGCTGTTCTAACGAATAGGGTTGACTGCGTTGGTCGAGGAATCTTTCTATCGAAACTCCGGAAAGGATGAACCTATATATGTACGTATTTGTACTGAAATAGCAAAAATTAATGAGATCTGAATCCATTTTATATGTATATGAAAAATTGAAAATGGATTGTGAATCGATTCCAAATGGAAGGAAGAATCGAATATTCGCCGATCAAATCAGTCACTCTATGGTCTGATAGTTCTTTTCAAGAACTAACTTATTGGACGAGAGTAAAGATAGAGTCCCGTTCTACATGTCAATACCGACAACAATGAAATTTATAGTAAGAGGAAAATCCGTCGACTTTAGAAATCGTGAGGGTTCAAGTCCCTCTATCCCCAAAAAAGATCGGTTTTCCTTTCTAACTATCTTTTTATCCCCCCCCTTTTTTTTTCAGCGGTTCAAAATTAGCTACGTTTCTCATTCACTCTTTCACAAACAAAAAAAAATCGGCAGAGAAATGTTTCTCTCTTTTCACAAGTCTTCTTATATATCTTATATATAATATATAAGATATACGCTCAAATGAACATCTATGAGCAAGGAATTCCTATTTGAAATATTCACAGTCCATATCGTTATTTTGAATTAAAATTCACTAAAAAAAAGTATTATTTTTGAAGATCCAAAAAATTCAAGGGCCTGCGTAAGACTTTGTAATGCTTTTTAGTCTATTTAATTGAATTGACATAGCCTAAGCGCCCTTTCTTTTAGTAGTATTTAGTAGTAGTAATATGGAAATGATGCACCGGGAAGAGTCGGGATAGCTCAGTTGGTAGAGCAGAGGACTGAAAATCCTCGTGTCACCAGTTCAAATCTGGTTCCTGACATGTGGTTAATATAATAATGTATACTCGTACAAATTAATTGATATAGATCATGATATATACGTATCTATTTTTTGTCTCTAGCGATATACCCCTTTGGTTGTCTAAAGATATGCTCCAATTTTTTGTAGATGAGTAAAGAATACAATATTCTAAAATAGATAGAATCCATATATAGGTTAAAGAAAAAATTAGATTATGTTTCCTCTTCTTTTTTGTTTGCTCGTAGGGTGCTTTCTTTCATTCAAAAAGAATGTTAATACTTCATACATATCCGAAAAGTGAAGTTTTTTTAGTTGGTTGAAAACCCCAAAGTCTAAAAGAGTAAAACAGTGGGAATAGAAAAAATCATTTCAGATAGATACAGTACAAATAGAATCCAAAACCCTTTCATTTCTTTTCATTTTTTTTTTGCATTTTCTATTTCTTTATTTCCCTCTACGTGACTTTCTAGAACCCTTCTAAATGATGTGCGCGGTACAAAGTTCATGATAAAGAACTCTTTTGGTTCATTTTACCAGCTCATCTGAAAAAAAAAAAAAAAAAAATCTTCCCAATTTTTGGGGAATATCAATGAAACCCTATATTTGTTTTATTTCGCGCATCTATAATATGAATGAAAGTCCAATGACTCTGTTTGATCTCGAACAAAATGTAAAAATATTCCTCGAGTACCTGGAATCATAGAAGTGAAGAAAGATTAATTTCTTATCATTCAAAGAGCATCTTGTATTTCATAGAAATTTGGGGCAATATAATCCTTACGTAAAGGCCATCCTATCCAACTTTCGGGCATCAAAATACGTTTCAGGCGCGGATGATTATCATAATAGATTCCCAACATATCATAAGATTCCCGTTCTTGAAAATCCGCGCTTTTCCAAATCCAGAAAACAGACGGAATTCTAGGATTACTCCTTGGGGCAAATACTTTTATGCAAACCTCCTCCGGTTGATCCACACCATACTGTATTCTCGTAAGATGATACACACTAGCTAACAATCCGCCTGGTGCTACATCATAGGCACATTGAGAGCGTAGATAATTGTAACCATATATATATGAAATGACAGCAATGGAGTGCCAATCCTCAGGCTTTATTTGTAAAGTTTCTATTCCTTGGTAATCGAAGCCTAAAGATCTATGAACTAGCCCATGCTTGACTAGCCAAGCAGACAAAGGACCCTGCATCTTCTTGATCTCTCCCAGATTCTTATCTGTATAAGTATTTTACGATGAAATTTATGAAAAGTGACCCGCCACGCCATTTGTTATTCTGTACAAAAGAGCATCCTGCCTAATTTACTAATTCACGGGGAGATGCTGAATTTTTGTATTTGAAAAATGTTTCAGACGGGATTTCGGAAGTAGATGGCGATTGATAGAGTAATCCTTGATCATAATTTCCAGTATGAGTATTCCGCCCAACATGAAACTTGTGATTGGTAGTAAAACATCGAGTCTCCTGTTGAGCCCCGATTCTATCTTCATAGATTTCTCGAGATACTTTCTTCCGAAGTTTTGTTATAGCATCTATAACTGCCTCCGGTTTAGGTGGACAACCCGGTAAATAAACATCGACAGGAATTAGCTTATCGACTCCTCGAACAGTACTATAAGAATCGGTACTGAACATCCCGCCTGTAATAGTACAAGCTCCCATAGCAATGACATATTTTGGTTCAGGCATTTGCTCATATAATCTCACTAAAGAAGGAGCCATTTTCATTGTTACTGTGCCGGCTGTTAAAATGAGGTCCGCTTGCCTAGGACTCGATCTTGGTACCAGTCCATAACGATCAAAATCGAACCGTGAGCCTATTAATGAAGCAAATTCAATGAAGCAACAACTGGTACCATAGAGAAGCGGCCATAAACTGGAGAGTCTTGACCAATTCGAAAGATCATTTGATGTAGTTGAAATAACTGAATTTTGGGTTGTTCGATCAAGTAACGGAAACTCAATGGAATTCATAACTGTCTCAATGCAATTTTTTCTTCGTTTTTTCTTTTTATTGTCTGAATATTCAGGAGCTAAGACCATTCCAATGCCCCCTTTCGCCATGCGTAAACTGAACCAACAATTAGGATAAGCACGAAAATTAAAGCTTCTATAAATACGGATACACCCAATACATCGAAACTCATCGCCCATGGATAAAGAAAAACCGTTTCAACATCAAAAACAACAAAAACTAGAGCAAACATATAATAACGGATTCGGAATTGTAACCAAGCATTGCCCATTGGTTCTATACCCGACTCGTAACTAGAAAGTTTCTCCGGTCCTTCACTAATTGGGGCCAAAACTCCGGAAATTAGAAATGCTAAAATAGGGATAACACTTGATATTATTAGAAATGCCCAGAAAATATCATATTCGTGAAGCAGAAACATAGACGCACTCCTATGAATGTGGAAAATATACCGAATTAGTTGATTCGAATTGTAATCGTGAATTCCTCCATAAATTTTGTCGAAATAACAATGAATTTTTATCGAATTGCCTAGTTTTTTTGCTTTAGTCATGTCGCGTTTCAGGATTCATTGAATAGAAAATCCTATTTACGCTTACTTACATTAGAAGACTAGATTTTATTTTCAATTCTATTTCGATATGATATAGACATATCCTGTTCTTATACAAATTTATACAAAAAAGACTCTCTTGCTTTCACTCCGCTTCGGGTTATCTCTAAAGACATTCATCCAAATCCAAATTAAAGAAAAAGAAAGAATTCAAATCAAAATTCTAATTATCTAATTATTTTGTTTTGATTTTATTTATTATTATAATATTACGAATAAAGTAAATAATACCAATATAATTTTGATAAACATAAATTCTATATTATTATTTTTTTTTATTCATATTTAGTTTTAGTCATTCATATTGAGAATGATATATTAATTTAAAGATCAAATGTTCTAAATCTAAAGATGTATTATTAAGATTCATTTTATATATTATTATCGAATAAAAAAAAAAAAAAATAAATCGAGTTATGAAATTAGAGCTCAAAATCCTTGACTTCAAAGCCCAAATACTCAAAATACTAATAAGACAAGTTAATGGGTTAGGTTTCCTATAAGTAAAAATATTTCATTTGAAGGAAACCTATCCACTGGGGGCCAGCACAGTGATAGAGTTATCCGAATCGCAACCGATCTGATCTATAATCGATAGAAAGAATATTTTCTAATAGAATCGCGCGTTAGCGGACGATTCAACAGACCAAATGCTAAAACTAATTGACGGAAATCAAAAGGGTGCAATGCAAACACTAATGGATTTAATTAAGACCAATTCATTATCCTTGAAACAATAAAATAGGTTGGGGCTATTTTTCCGCAAAAAAATAAATAAGGGCGATGAGTCGGGAATTCCTAACTCGTTCAAGTTCAAAGGGATCCCCAATCTTCTTGCATAAAGTCAGTATCGGTAGGATTGGAATTTGGAATAATGAGCAATCGGGTTGGGATATATTGGGATACAAATATATAGATTGTATAGCCCAGTCCGAGATCCGCGTGATTTTTTCTTCGATTCCATTTGGCTTGGGTCTGATTGTAGTTTTTAGCCGGGCTCTTGTTTTGATTTTTACTTCAAATATTTACTGATAATAGGTATATCAAGAAAAGGAGTATCACTAACTCTTCTCTTTGATCATGGATAGGAAGGGAAAATTCGTATGTATGTTGTATGTAATTCATCCATGAAAATTTATGAAGAAGAATGGGTTTGTTTATCCGACCGATTGGGTCCATTGAAATTCCTTTTTTTTTAGATTTCATGCCTCGAACAATCCCCGAAGCGCGAGCATGTGAGAATGATTCTATTTCGATGTGGTAAGCAACCGGCCGGATACAAACAATAATCCGAAAATGAAAACAATACTATATACAAAATACAAAGAAATTTTTTTGTTATCTTTTCAAATGACTTAACAAAATTAGGGCTATACGGACTCGAACCGTAGACCTTCTCGGTAAAACAGATCAAACTTATTATTACCGAAATGATTCGAACTGTTTCAAAGACCCAACATGCATTTTTTTTTGCATTGGGCTCTTTCATCAACTGATATCAATATCAGCTAGTCCGCCATATTTTTTCTTGACAGAAAGATAACGAGATGGCTCCACGTGCTCTGATTCAGTATTTGGATTTCTGTACAGGAGCAATACCAAAGTGTTTCAAAGAAGAGTTACCTTGACGTAGGTCTGCCTCTGGCCTAGATCAACCTAAGTTAAATGGAGTCTCTATCGCTCTGCCCAAAGCGTCAAATATGAAACTTCATACACCTTAAAGTTCATAGGACGAAAAGAGATTTTTTGAGGTCCTTATACTCATTATGCCTAGCATTGAATGGACTGGGTATTCACCTTATCAATTATCAAATCTATGATGAGTTCTATTTGTTGGCGCCTAAATTGGCACCGGAATTGGACCAATCAAATATTTGTCAGGCTATTGTTCTCTTGTTCCCTCGAATCCACGGAGTAAGACATGAATTTATCAATAAGATAAATTCTGTTGATTGCATGATGGACTCCTCTGAAAAAACATTGGCGCGCGTGTAAACGAGGTGCTCTACCTAACTGAGCTATAGCCCTTTTGTTTGTAATATTTGTAATAAATATTTTAATCTGTATAGAATTTCTTGTCAAGATGAATATTCCATGATCCGACATGAGAGATCTCTGATCTGTTTCCTGTGAGGGATGGGCATTGCTTAGAAGTAAGATTCCAGTTATAATCCATCGACGGGATGGGTATCTTTTGTTTCTCTTTGTGATGATAAATGACCTACTTAACTCAGTGGTTAGAGTATTGCTTTCATACGGCGGGAGTCATTGGTTCAAATCCAATAGTAGGTAGAACTTATTAGATACCGCAGTCAATGGTATCTAATAAGTATTTCTACCCACCTTCTTTTTTTTTTTTTCTTTTCCATTCCCCGCTACTCGTATTCTATTGAATTTTTTTGTTGCATCGGAATCCGATTACACTTGATTGTATTCAATCGGCAGAATCAAAATATGGTGTATAAACAGAACTTCTTTTTATTATTCGGACGCATCAACTAGTTATGAGATTGCATTAATAGCCTCTACCCGCGTCCTAGCTCGTCTGAGAGCTAAATTCGCCTCAATTGTTTGTCTCTTGCCTTCAGCTCGGCTCAAGTTAGCTTCAGCTATTTCAAGAGTTTGCTGAGCTTCTTGTGGATCAATGTCATTACCCTTCTCCGCATCATTTACTAAAACGGTTATTTCATTATTGCCTATTCTAGCGAAACCACCCATCAGGGCTATTGTTAACCACTGGTCATTAAGACGTATTCTCAAAATGCCTATATCTACAGCGGTGGCAATCGGGGCGTGATTTGGCAATACACCAATTTGGCCACTATTAGTAGATAAAATGATTTCTTTTACTTCTGAATTCCAAACAATTCGATTAGGAGTCAGTACACATAGATTTAAGGTCATTTCTTCAAATTGCTCTCCACGTCTAAGTTCATAGCCTTCGCGGTAGCTTCATCGATGTTACCGACCAAATAGAAGGCCTGCTCAGGAAGACTATCTAATTCTCCGGAAAGGATCAGTCGAAACCCCCTAATTGTTTCTGTTAGACCAACATATTTTCCTGGGGAACCGGTAAATACTTCTGCTACAAAGAAGGGTTGTGATAAGAAACGCTCAATTTTTCGTGCTCTTGCTACGGTTAAACGATCCTCTTCGGATAATTCGTCCAACCCAAGAATAGCTATAATATCCTGAAGTTCTTTGTAACGTTGTGAAGTTTGCTTAACTCTTTGCGCGGTTTCATAATGTTCGTCACCAACGATCCGAGGTTGGAGCATAGTTGACGTTGAATCTAAAGGATCTACTGCTGGATAGATGCCTTTGGAAGCTAGTCCTCTTGATAGTACGGTAGTGGCATCTAAATGTGCAAATGTTGTGGCAGGAGCGGGGTCAGTCAAATCGTCCGCAGGTACATAAACTGCTTGAATGGAAGTTATGGATCCCTCTTTGGTAGAAGTAATTCTTTCTTGCAAAGTACCCATTTCTGTACTAAGAGTCGGTTGATAACCTACAGCAGAAGGCATTCTGCCTAATAAAGCAGATACTTCGGATCCTGCTTGGACGAAACGGAAAATATTGTCGATAAATAGAAGTACGTCTTGTTCATTCACATCCCGGAAATATTCCGCCATAGTTAGGGCAGTCAAACCAACTCTCATACGAGCTCCCGGCGGTTCATTCATCTGACCATAGACTAGGGCGACTTTTGATTCTGCAATATTTTGTTCATTAATCACTCCCGATTCTTTCATTTCCATGTAAAGATCGTTTCCTTCACGAGTACGTTCGCCTACTCCGCCAAAGACGGATACGCCCCCATGAGCCTTGGCAATGTTGTTGATCAATTCCATAATGAGTACTGTTTTACCTACTCCGGCCCCCCCGAATAGCCCGATTTTTCCTCCACGGCGATAAGGCGCTAAAAGATCCACTACTTTAATCCCTGTTTCAAAAATAGATAATTTGGTATCTAACTGTATAAAGGCAGGCGCAGATCTATGAATAGGAGATGTTGTGCGAGTATCTACAGGACCTAAATTATCAACGGGTTCTCCAAGAACGTTGAAAATTCGTCCGAGAGTCGCTCCACCAACCGGAACACTTAGAGGAACTCCCGTGTCAATCACTTCCATTCCTCTCATCAGACCATCTGTAGCACTCATAGCTACAGCTCTAACTCGATTATTTCCTAACAATTGCTGTACCTCACAAGTCACATTAATTTCTTGGGCAACAGTATCTTGTCCTTTAACTACCAAAGCGTTGTAAATATTAGGCATCTTCCCCGGCGGAAAGGTTACATCCAGTACCGGACCAATGATTTGAATGATACGCCCCTGATTTTTTTCTTCAAGGGCGGAAACCCCAGGACCAGAAGTAGTAGGATTTATTTTCATAATCATAATAAAGTATTCTTTTTTGCAAACGAAAAAGGTCCGATAGCAAATTGATCGGTTAATTCAATAAGAAATACGAATTAGTACTCGATTTCGTTGATACGATCTCCAACTGAACCCAATTCAATTGTTTATTCATTCAATGAACGAAGTTTCAAGTTCAACCAACTGATATTCAATATTGAAAATATCAAGTAGATGAATAAGAATCATGAGGAAGTCTTTCATTTCTCTATCATTATAGAGAATCCTTTCCATACGATGCTATGGAATTCGAACCCAAACTCTATTTATAGATTCATTATTTTTATGGCATTAGCCGTTTTTATTTCAGCATATCGATGTCCCCTATTGTTTTTATACCCCCTTTTGACGAATTCCGCCTATTTTCACATCTAAGATTTACATATACAACTACAACATATATCGCCGTCAAGAGTTCTTTTTTATTATTTAGATTTTTACTTATAGAAATTTGGATACTTAAAAGTAAGGGATTAGAAAGTTGAAACAAAAAAGGGGGCGATTGGGTTGCGCCATACATATGAAAGAGTATACAATAATGATGTATTTGGCGAATCAAATACCGTGGTCTAATAACAAACCATTCTGATTAGTTGAGACTATTAGTTGATAATTTTGTGAAAGATTCCCGTAAACGGTTTCATTAACGTCTAATCCATGTCGAGTAGACCTTGTTGTTGTGAGAATTCTTAATTCATGAGTTGTAGGGAGGGACTTATGTCACCACAAACAGAGACTAAAGCAAGTGTTGGATTCAAAGCGGGTGTTAAAGATTACAAATTGAATTATTATACTCCTGAATATGTAACCAAAGATACTGATATCTTGGCAGCATTCCGAGTAACTCCTCAACCCGGAGTTCCACCGGAAGAAGCAGGGGCCGCTGTAGCTGCCGAATCTTCTACGGGTACATGGACAACTGTGTGGACCGATGGACTTACCAGTCTTGATCGTTACAAAGGACGATGCTACCACATTGAGCCCGTTGCTGGAGAAGACAATCAATATATTTGTTATGTAGCCTATCCTTTAGACCTTTTTGAAGAAGGTTCTGTTACTAACATGTTTACCTCTATTGTGGGTAATGTTTTTGGGTTCAAAGCGCTGCGCGCTCTACGTCTGGAGGATCTGCGAATTCCTACTGCTTATGTTAAAACTTTCCAAGGCCCGCCTCATGGCATCCAAGTTGAGAGAGATAAATTGAACAAGTATGGTCGTCCCCTATTAGGATGTACTATTAAACCAAAATTGGGATTATCCGCTAAGAACTATGGTAGAGCGGTTTATGAATGTCTCCGTGGTGGACTTGATTTTACCAAGGATGATGAGAACGTGAACTCCCAACCATTTATGCGTTGGCGCGACCGTTTCCTATTTTGTGCCGAAGCACTTTATAAAGCACAGGCTGAAACAGGTGAAATCAAAGGACATTACTTAAATGCTACTGCGGGTACATGCGAAGATATGATGAAAAGGGCTGTATTTGCCAGAGAGTTGGGAGTACCCATCGTAATGCATGACTACTTAACGGGGGGGTTCACTGCAAATACTACCTTGGCTCATTATTGCCGAGATAATGGTCTACTTCTTCACATCCACCGCGCAATGCATGCAGTTATTGATAGACAGAAGAATCATGGTATGCATTTCCGTGTACTAGCTAAAGCGTTACGTATGTCTGGTGGAGATCATATTCACGCCGGTACCGTAGTAGGTAAACTGGAAGGAGAAAGAGAGATCACCTTGGGTTTTGTTGATTTATTGCGTGATGATTTTATTGAAAAAGACCGAAGTCGCGGTATTTATTTCACTCAAGATTGGGTCTCTCTACCAGGTGTTCTGCCCGTGGCATCAGGGGGTATTCACGTTTGGCATATGCCTGCTCTGACCGAAATCTTTGGGGATGATTCCGTACTACAGTTCGGTGGAGGAACTTTAGGACACCCTTGGGGAAATGCACCGGGTGCCGTAGCTAATCGAGTAGCTCTAGAAGCGTGTGTACAAGCTCGTAATGAAGGACGTGATCTTGCTCGTGAAGGTAATGAAATTATCCGTGAGGCTTGCAAATGGAGCCCTGAACTAGCTGCTGCTTGTGAGGTCTGGAAGGAAATCAAATTTGAATTTGAAGCAATGGATACTTTGTAATCCAGTAATTACCGTTCGTTCTCTTAAATTGAATTGCAATTAAACTCGGCCCAATCTTTTACTAAAAGGATTGAGCCGAATAAATAATGAATCACCTAATGCATAGATTTTGCATCTATCTATATATATACTTGATCTAGATAGACAAGATCTTAAATACAAGATAAACCACTAAAATGCTTCTATTGTTCTATTGTTGGATTCAAAATGAATCCTACGGATCCGCGGGATTGGGAAATTTTTTGATTTTGATATTTAGAATTTATATCCCGTAGTTTAAAATCATGGATTGAGCTAAACTAAAGAACACAACGCTTTGGACCCCTCCCATAATAATGTCCTTTTCGTTCCGTGTTGCAATAGAAAAGAAACTTATTATTCTACGAAATTTTCATCGAAAAGAGAAATATCTTTCTCTTTTCGATGAAAATTTGTATACGACATGAGAGAAATCTCTCTTTCATATTCATATTAAAAATCGAAGAAGGGGGTCCATCATATATAGTGAAGCGATACCTCGATTCCCCTAAGTCCCCCAAGGGACTCGGTTAAGTCAATACTCACTTGTTATTGGTTACTGATCCTAGTGAATCCTAGTGATTGGATCTATACGCTTATTCCAAAAGGAAATATTCAAATGACTATTCATATATTGTATTTTCGTTGAAATAGGGGGCAGGAAGGCTTTATGGAAAAAGAAAAAAGGTGGATAAATTCGATGTTGTTTAACAGGGAGTTAGAATACAGGTGTGCGCTAAGTAAATCAATGGGCGGTATTGAGCCCATTGGAAATACTAATGGAAGTGAAGACCCCATTATAGATAAAAACATTCATAGTTGGGTTGATAGCGCCAGCTCTGGTTGCGAAAATGTTGAGCATTTATTTGGTGTCAGGGGCATTGGGAGTTTCATCTCTAATAAGACTTTTTTAGTTAGGGATAGTAATGGTAACAATTATTCCATAATTTTGATAGTGAAAATGATATTTTTGAGATTGACAACCATCCTTCGTTTCCGGGTGAACTAAAAAGTTCTTTTTCTAGTTATCTGAATAATGGGTCTAAGAGTGACGATCACTACTATGATCGTTACATGTATGATACTAAATATAGTTGGAATAATCACATTAATAGTTGCATTGCCAATTATCTTCATTCTGAAATCAGTATTAATAGTCACTTTTCAAGTGGTAGCGACAATTGCAGTAAGGGTTACATTTATAGTTACATTTGTAATGAAAGTGATTTCCCTGAACCTGAAAGTGATCCCCAAGAAGTGATTTCGAGGAAAATGATTTCGACGAAAGTGATTTCGAGGAAAATGATTTCGACGAAAGTGATTTCGAGGAAGGTGATTCCCAAGAAAGTGATTTCGAGGAAGGTGATGTCGAGGAAAGTGATTCCCAAGAAAGTGATTTCGAGGAAGGTGATTTCGAGGAAGGTGATTTCGAGGAAGGTGATTCCCAAGAAAGTGATTCCCAAGAAAGTGATTTCGAGGAAGGTGATTCCCAAGAAAGTGATTCCCAAGAAAGTGATTTCGAGGAAGGTGATTCCCAAGAAAGTGATTTCGAGGAAGGTGATTTCGAGGAAGGTGATTCCCAAGAAAGTGATTCCCAAGAAAGTGATTTCGAGGAAGGTGATTCCCAAGAAAGTGATTCCCAAGAAAGTGATTCCCATATGCCAGGAGAATCTAATAATACCGGTATAAATAAAAACTACAAGCTTTTGTGGGTTCAATGCGAAAAATGTGATGAATTAAATTATAAGAAATTTTTAAGAGCAAAATTAAATATTTGTGAACACTGTGGAGTTCATTTGAAAATGGATAGTTCAGATAGAATCGAACTTTCGATTGATCCGGGTACTTGGGATCCTATGGATGAATACATGGTTTCTGTAGACCCCATTGAATTTCAGTCAGAGGAGGAATCCTATACAGATCGTATTGATTCTTATCAAAAAGAAACGGGGTTAACTGAGGCTGTTCAAACAGGCATAGGTCAATTAAATGGTATTCCCATAGCAATTGGGATTATGGATTTTCGGTTCATGGGGGAAGTATGGGATCCGTAGTAGGTGAAAAAATAACCCGTTTGATCGAATATGCTACTAATGGATCTCTACCCCTTATTATAGTGTGTGCTTCCGGAGGAGCGCGCATGCAAGAAGGAAGTTTGAGTTTGATGCAAATGGCAAAAATTTCGTCCGCTTTATATAATTATCAATCAAACAAAAAGTTATTATATGTATCAATCCTTACATCTCCTACAACCGGTGGAGTGACCGCTAGTTTTGGTATGTTAGGAGATATCATTATTGCCGAACCCGATGCCTACATTGCATTTGCAGGCAAAAGAGTAATTGAACAAACATTGAATACGACAGTACCTGAAGGTTCCCAATCGGCTGAGTATTTATTCGACAAAGGCTTATTCGACCCAATCGTACCACGTAATCCTTTAAAAGGTGTTCTGAGTGAGTTATTTCAATTTCACGATTTCTTTCCCTTGAATCAAAATTCACTTTAGATTGTTCCTTTTTTTTTTTCAGATCTATTTTCTTTCGACCTATATTCCTGATTAGTGATCAGGAAGACTCTATCAACAGGATAAAAGAGTTAACTCTTTAAAATTTGGAAAAGAATTTATGTTCCCTTCTTACGTATTTTTTATAGATATTGAATAATTTCAATATAGAAAATATACAATTGAAATCGTGGATTTTGCTAAATCCCCCGAGAATCGCATTTTTACAAGGAATCCATGTATATTGTTGGATCGGGTTCGTTAGAATAAAATAGAATAAAATCCTTTGCGAATTTATAAGAAACTCTTTCGTTCTTTATCAGAAGATAAGGACAAAAGAACAATAATACTAAATAGAATGGTGAATGGGGGTACACTTATATAGTTTATTATAGTTCTATATTTATTGTACCTATTATTATATACTTATAATCGATATACTTATCCTAAGATATCTTTAAAACAGGTACAAATATTAAATCGAGGTATATAGTCTATGACAATTTTCAACTTTCCCTCTTTTTTTGTGCCTTTAGTAGGCCTAGTATTTCCGGCAATTGCAATGGCTTCTTTATCTATTCATGTTCAAAAAAACAAGATTGTCTAGATCCGGCGGGACCAAATCGCATCAATTTATTTCAAGAATTTGACTTGGATCCTAATAGAGTTATCTATTTATTGGAATATAGTCCAAGATATGGCTTCTTCCGAACACCTGTGAAAGCGCTGTTATGCGCCCGGAAACATTATATGTGGATATAAAGTATTATAGCTATTTTAAAAAGGATCAGCAGATGTCTGAAATCAGAAGTCAGTATATCTATATGTATATATCCATAGTGGGATCTTATGGCGGAGATACTGTACTTTTTTACCAAACTTATTCTTTGAATTATTCCAAATGATTCATATCATAATAGTGCTAGTTGATGAGAGTTACTTCGGGAACAAAAATAGAAAAACATAAAGTCAAAATTTTGGGGGTTATTTCCAATAAAATGCAACTGGATTTAGTATGAACTGGCGATCAGAACGTATATGGATAGAACTTATAACGGGGTCTCGAAAAACAAGTAATTTCTTCTGGGCCTGTATCCTTTTTTAGGTTCACTAGGATTCCTATTGGTGGGAACTTCTAGTTATCTTGGTCGAAATCTGATATCCATATTTCCGTCTCAGCAAATCCATTTTTTTCCACAAGGGATCGTGATGTCTTTCTATGGGATCGCAGGTCTCTTCATTAGCTCCTATTTGTGGTGTACAATTTGGTGGAATGTAGGCAGTGGTTATGATCAATTCGATAGAAAAGAAGGAGTAGTGTGTATTTTTCGTTGGGATTTCCTGGAAGAAATCGGCGCATCTTTCTTCGATTCCTTATGAGAGATATCCAGTCGATTAGAATAGCGGTTAAAGAGGGTCTTTATCCTCGTCCCGTACTTTATATGGAAATTAGAGGACAGGGGGCCCTTCCACTGACTCGTACTGATGAGAATTTGACTCCGCGAGAAATTGAACAAAAAGCTGCGGAATTGGCCTATTTCTTGCGCGTACCAATTGAAGTATTTTGAAATGAACCGAAGAATGAGTGTTTTCTCTGCATTGGGGAAGGAACTCAGTAATCCTTCTTGTTATAGAACTCATCTTGTTATTTCATTTCATAAAAATAACAGATTGGATAGAGTTGAGCAATGAAGTCGTTTCATTAAAAATTCACAGATTCAAAATGACAAAAAAGAAAGCATTCACTCTCCTCCCATATCTTGCATCTATAGTATTTTTGCTTGGTGGATCTCTTTCTCATTTAAAAAAAGTCTAGAATCGTGGGTTATTAATTGGTGGAATACTAGCCAATCCGAAGCTTTTTTGAATGATATGCAAGAAAAGAGCGTTCTAGAAAAATTCATCGAATTGGAAGAACTATTTCTTTTGAACGAAATGATAAAGGAGTACCCGGAGACACATATACAAAAGCTTCGTATAGGAATCCACAAAGAAACGATCCAATTGGTCAAGATGCACAATGAGGGTCATATCCATACTATTTTGCACTTCTCGACAAATATAATAAGTTTTGCTATTCTAAGTGGTTATTCTATTCTGGGTAATGAAGAACTTATCGTTCTAAATTCTTGGGTTCGGGAATTTCTCTATAATTTAAGCGACACAATAAAAGCTTTTTCTATTCTTTTGTTAACTGATTTATGTATTGGATTCCACTCGCCCCATGGTTGGGAACTAATGATTGGTTTTGTCTACAAGGATTTGGATTTTATCATAATGATCAAATTATATCTGGTCTTGTTTCCACTTTTCCAGTCATTCTAGATACCATTTTTAAATATTGGATCTTTCGTTATTTAAATCGTCTATCTCCCTCACTTGTAGTGATTTATCACTCAATGAATGACTAAAGAGAGATCCACTGATATGAATCCAATTCGAATGTTTCTTACTTCGGACATAAACAAATTAGTAAAAATCTTACTCACTCTTTATGTTTCTACTCATCCTGGGGATTTTTACTGTATTCCAGTGAACTTCTTCCAGTAAAATAGCAGAATCGTGGATAGGAAACTATACTAGCAACCTACCAAATTTATTGTAGAAATTCTCGGGGATGAATGATTGGACTATGCAAAATAGAAATACTTTTCTTGGGTAAAGGAGCAGATGACTCGATCCATTTCTGTATCGATCATGATGTTGATATATGTAATAACTTGGACATCTATTTCACACGCATATCCTATTTTTGCACAACAGAGTTATGAAAATCCACGAGAAGCAACTGGGCGTATTGTATGTGCCAATTGCCATTTAGCTAATAAACCCGTGGATATTGAGGTTCCACAAGCGGTACTTCCTGATACTGTATTTGAAGCAGTTGTTAGAATCCCTTATGATATGCAACTGAAACAAGTTCTTTCAAATGGTAAAAAGGGGTCTTTGAATGTGGGGGCGGTTCTTATTTTACCTGAGGGATTCGAACTAGCCCCTCCCGATCGTATTTCTCCCGAAATGAAAGAAAAGATGGGAAATCTGTCTTTCAGAGTTATCGTCCGACTAAAACAAATATCTGTGATAGGTCCTGTTCCTGTCAGAAATATAGTGAAATCACCTTTCCTATTCTTTCCCCGGACCCTGCTACTAAGAAAGATATTTACTTTTAAAATATCCTATATACGTTGGTGGGAACAGGGAAGGGGTCAGATTTATCCCGATGGGAGAAGAGTAACAATACAGTCTATAATGCTACAGCGGCAGGTATTGTCAGCAAATAGTACGTAAAGAAAAGGGCGGGTTTTGAAATAACCATATGGATGCGTCGGATGGACACCAATCCCTTGATATTATACCTCCAGGACCGGAACTTCTTGTTTCAGAAGGTGAATCCATCAAGCTGGATCAACCATTAACGAGTAATCCCAACGTGGGTGGATTTGGTCAGGAGATGCAGAAATAGTACTTCAAGATCCATCACGCTCCAAGGTCTTTTTTCTTCTTTGCATCTGTTATTCTGGCACAAATTTTTTTGGTTCTTAAAAGAAACAGTTTGAAAGGTTCAATTGTCCGAAATGAATTCTAGATCCATAGGTTTACCAATAGTAAGTTGATAAAAAGAACCAAATTCTTGTTGATTGATGCAATTTGGTATGGTAAAAATAGTCATAGTCAAATAAAATACGAAATTTTGAATTATGATAAATAAATGACTTGTCTTATTAATCGTTGGTTGACACAATAAAAGGATTCCTTCTGTCTTGTGTTGTTCTTAAATAACAAGAAATTTTGATCCTGTTCATCAAAGATTATTTTCGATTTTTATGGAATGGAAAAACTCGCGTTAGACGCGTAAGAACTCAATGGACTTTGCCTCCCTAAACAAGGGAGGCAAAGTCCCATTGAGTTCTTACGCGTCTATGTCTACAACCCAGTTCATATGATTACTATAGGGATGAACCTAATCCGGAATATTGAACCATAAAAGAAAACGCCTAGTAAACCGATTATAAGAATACCAGCTACAGTACCGATCAGCCAAAGAGGAATCCTTCCAGTAGTATCGGCCATTTACCCCACTTCCCTCCACATTTCATCAAGTGGTCATGCTACAGACATAAACAGTCATGGATAATTATGAGATAAAATCCTCCGAATGAGATAAGAGAATTGATTCTCTTTCTTTTAATTGAAGAAATAATTGGAAATAAACAGCAAGTACAAAAATTAGTAATAATCCCCAATAAAGACTGGTACGATTCAATTCAACATTTTGTTCGTTCGGATTTGATTGTGTCATAGCTCTATAATTCGGATTATGTTTATCGTTGATGAATTGCATTGCGGATATTGACCCCAAAAAAGAAACGGTAGTACAGCTAGGCCGTGAACAGCCAACCATCTCACTGTAAAAATTGGATAGTTCGATCTATAGTCATTGGGACCTCCTAAAACGGATCTACTAAATCATCGAGTTGTGCCCAAAGAATCAAAACGGCCGGGTATTAATGGAATTCCTTGTCGGCTCTCTGTAAATACTCATCTTGGTCGAGACTTCCAACACATCATAAGCTAACCCGTGCTGACGAATAACCACCCGCAATAAATGGAAGTATTAGTAATGCTATGAATGACCCAGTATCGAACTGGTAATATATCAGCAAAAGAACGTTCTCCCTGCTTCCAACATGCTGAACTCCAAAAATCTTGTTACAGTAAAGGGGGATCATCTTGAAAGAAGTATCAGTAAATGGAAACTCACTGATCTTTCATCTTGTGAGATCGTCAATATCGTACCGAGGCGCATCTTTAGAATATACCGAATCAGTATAGCTATCCTTCTTCTGACACAGCAACGAAATGAAAATTCAATCAATATCTAAAAGAATCGAGAATATTACTTTCCCCCTTCTTATTCCTTATATGGATGCAGAACTATGTGTCATTCGATATCAAATTCCAAAAATTCCTTGAGTATAGGATTCCCTTCCATTACTATTGGGCTAGATCAAGGATCTATTAAATAAAGTGCAAATTCGACTAGTTGGATTCTAATAAGACAGGAAATATATTATTATAGTTTCAGAATTCAATTAGATACGAAATAGAGAAACCCCTTCTTAATGTTGTAGAATAAAGGGTTTCTTCGAATCCTTTAATTTCAAAGAAATTGGTTTCTAGTACAATAACAATAGTAGATAATATGCCATGAAAGAGAAAGAAACAGAACAAACAATATTCGTAAGACAATCGTTGTTATATTAGACATTGTTGAATTTTAGCTAAAGGTTCCTCTTGAGCTATCTAAAAAGATGGGGCTATCTAAGAGGGAAAACTTAATGTAGAACCAATCCAATAAAGTAAAAGACAATGGAATGACCAGTCTAAAAAATTTAAAAGAATTGAACCGAAATAAAGTTTTATTTAGATTTTTTTCTACGAGTGATCATGCAATACTCTCGAGTTAAAATAAAATCAAAGGAATTTTTGTTATAAGTCCTTCGTTCCAAAATCGAAAAAGGAATCGATACAATTGAAAATAAAAATGATTTGAAAATTTTATTTATTTCTATTTCATAGGGATTCACAGAGAGTTCATAGTTTCATTGGTTCTTGTTTGACGACAAAATTACTATTACTTTATACTTTACTCAAGAGTTACTCAATACATCTGTTGATTTGAAATCATAGGATCGGTAGATATCATAGATAATAAATTCATTTTTTACTTATGTAACTTGATCTTTGTTAGTATCATTTATAATGAAAATGAATAATGATTGAAAAATAAAAAACTTTCAATTCCATTGAGACTGATTCTGTCAATTGGGCTTTTTCTTATACTCGTATCTATAAAAATCGAAAATTAGGTAAGTGTTTCATAAACATATGTATAAATAAAAGGTATCTCGGTTAGCTTTTTCATGCTTACTATAACTAGTTATTTCGGTTTTCTACTGGCGGCTTTAACTATAACTTCAGTTCTATTTATTGGTCTGAACAAGATACGACTTATTTGAAATTGATTGAATGAACAATTCATAGAAATACATGTTTTTGTGAAAGTCCGAGTTATAGTTACTTCTTATGTCAATTTTCAATTCTTGGTTTTTGTTATTGAGATTCATGAGCGATTTGGATTACTATTCATTTTTAGAGATAGATATTACCTACCCTTTTTTCCTCTTTCAAACAAGTTGAAATGATTGAAGTTTTACTATTTGGAATCGTGTTAGGTCTCATTCCTATTACTTTGGCTGGATTATTCGTAACTGCATATTTGCAATACAGGCGCGGAGATCAGTTGGAACTTTGATTAAGTAACATCTCTTTTTTTTTTTGACCTCCTGCGGATTAAAGAGAAGGAGGAGGTCAAATTCAGATTGTTTTTTCAAGTCAATAAAGTTATTTCGTTGTAATTCTACCTAAGAAGAAAGAAATCACGCTCTGTAGGATTTGAACCTACGACATCGGGTTTGGAGACCCACGTTCTACCGAACTGAACTAAGAGCGCTTTCTTATCACAATAGACAAGATCATAAAGAAAAGGATTTCCCCAATGGATCTTGCATGCATATAGTATCATAAAATCAAGGATTGTGTATGTCCAATTCTCTTGAATCATTAGTGCGGTTTTCCTTCGTTAATGCTCATAGGATAAAAAAGAGGTAGGGATGACAGGATTTGAACCCGTGACATTTGTACCCAAAACAAACGCGCTACCAAGCTGCGCTACATCCCTTTCATTCAATTGTCCTACAGTGTCATTGTAGAGAATCCACGTCCTGTTTTCCACATCGTTATTTCCTACATAGATATAGGAATTCTCTTGCCATTTATTCTTTTTTTTTTCTCATGGCTCATATAACATATAATAAATAAAAAAATTATATACATTATAGACATAGTAAACCCAACATATAAATAAATCTTTATCGGCAATGCTCCGAAAGAGGGAAATGCCCTTTTCTCTGTTGTAAGGAAAGGAAATCTCATCTACTGGGTTGTTTTATATATCTATTTTAGTAAGAATTTCGCGTACAAATACAAGCGATCCTTAACTACATATGCATATGATCATATATGTATACAAAAAAGGAGGCTTTTCGATGCGAAATCTAAAAACATATCTTTCTGTGGCACCTGTGCTAAGTACTCTATGGTTTGGGTCTTTAGCAGGTTATTGATAGAGATCAACCGTTTATTCCCGGATGCGTGACATTCCCATTTTTTCATTCTATTATTGACATAGGAAGGGCTTAAAAAGATTAGAGATACGCTAAATTCTCTCTGACGAATCCCTCTCCCTTTCTCTTCCTTTCTTTGTTTTGCTCTTTTGTCATTTTTTTGAGGATTAAAGAAAAAAAAAAGTGGGTTCAACCTCATCGAAATTTGGGCTCAGGCTCGAATTAATTATATTATATTAATATATTAAATCATAGAGGGCAACAAAATTATACAAGATACTTAAATGAAATACTATTACTATACGAGATTCTATCTAAATAATTAATAGTTTAGAAATCAATTGTATTACTTATTTTTCTTTTTTCTCTATTGATTGTAACAAAATCTTTCATAATAGGATTTCAGGTTAGCAACTTCTTTTTTTTTTTTTCGTTTCGGATCGAAAATGAAAGAAAAGAATTGAGTGAATCCAAAATTCAAAGGAGGTTAGGTTCATGGCGAAGGTAAAGATGTCAGAATAACAGTTATTTTGGAATGTAACAGTTGTCGAAAGGATAGTAATAAGGAATCACCAGGCATTTCCAGATATATTACCCAAAAGAATCGACACAATACGCCTAGTCGACTGGAATTGAGAAAATTCTGTCCCTATTGTTACAAACATATGATCATGGGGAGATAAAGAAATAGATCAAAGAAAACCGCGTGTACCTTCCCTTCAGGATTCAAGAAAGGGGAACAAATTTTTCAAAATTACATATAATTATAAAATAACCAAATAAACCAATTAACTCCTATTTCCGTCAAATCCAAAATGAGAATAAGAAATAGGATTTTAGAGATAAGGAATAAACCATGGAAAAATCCAAGCTTTTTCTTAAATCCAAGCGATCTTTTCGTAGGCGTTTGCCCCCAATTGGACCGGGGGATCGAATTGATTATAGAAACATAAGTTTAATTAGTCGATTTATTAGTGAGCAAGGAAAATATTATCTAGACGAGTGAATAGATTGACTTTGAAACAACAACGATTAATTACTATTGCTATAAAACAAGCTCGTACTTTATCTTCGTTACCTTTTCTTCGTAATGAAGAATCTGCGAATAGAACTAAGTATACTCCTAGAACTACGGGTACTCGAACCAGAAAGAAATAGGTCTATTTCTCAATTGATTGAATCAAAATTCAAAAATGAAGAAGAAACCTTTTTTTATGGAAACGCATTCAGTTATTTTGACTACTTTTTAATAATCCTATTTCTTTTTACTCTCCCTTCCCGGAGTTCATTCTCCGGGGGACCTCCCTTTAAAGCATTCCGATGAATTCCCCCAATCAATCTCCTTATTTAATGATCTCATTGGAAATGATCTCATTGGAAATTGTATAAAGACAATTTGTATTTGATATGGCTAGTTGTGCAAGAATTTTACGATTAAGAAGCAACCGTCTCTTGTACAGATTATTTATGGATCTACTATAACTATAGGATACCCCGTTCTCGCGAATTACTGCATTTATTCGAGTGATCCACAGACGACGAAAATTGATCTTTCGGCTTCCCCTATCCCGATGAGAAGAAGCCAAAGCTCGAATTCTTTGTTGAATAGCAGTTCGCATAAGTCTTGAATGGGACCCTCGAAAGGTTGATACACATAAACGCGTTTTTGTTCTACGTCTACGAGCTATATACCCTCGTCTAGTTCTGGTCATTGAAGCAAAATAAACTTTGATGAATAACTTAATTTATTTTTTCTTTCAGTCATCCCTCTCGTCTTTCCTAGTCTATTAATAACAAAACGGATTCTTCCGATGTATAAAATACAAATTCCAATGGCTTTTGCTGCTCTGACCTTCCCAACCACGATTTTTTTTTACGGGCATTTCACCTCGAAATAAGAAATTGTATTGATACTAGGTATCCAAAAATATTCAATTTCAAATTGAGTATAAATAGAGTATTGTATTAAAGTAGGAATACCTAGTAAAGGGAAATTTATAAATAAATAGTGGGTTCCTTCGTTTCTATGGTTACTTCGTAAACGGTGAGGTCCTTTCTATACACCGGAGCTCCTTCCCCATTCAATCAATGTTATTAGTAACTTGTACAGTTCACATTCTTTGACTCTACCCATGAATTATCCAATAATAGATCTTTTCACAATGAGATCTACTCATACAGTAACGGCATTTAATTATGAAAGTTGGCTAGGTAGCTGACCCTGTTAGTCCGTTCTTGCAAGAGTGAGAGCATAATTTTTCTGCTTCCTAAATACCAATTCCCCCGCTTAATGGACAACCATTTGCTACCACTGGGAGTTGCTTATCATCTACAATTAAGGTGATTGGATTTGCACCAATAGAAACCATAAATTTCATACACAATGTAGGTCTTTTGTTAGATAGTGAATGGAAAAATTCCATCCTATTCACTATTCATTGGTACTGGTCATTGATACTGGAAAAAGCGTTTTCTTTCTTTTGTTCCAGCTTATCTTATGATTTGAACGAGTCGCACATACACCCTAGTACATGTTCCTCGACGCTGAGGACATCCCCGAAGAGCGGGGGATTTTGTGACATTTTTGATTGGCTGTCTTGTGTTTCTAATAAGTTGTTTAATAGTTGGCATGCTGAATCATATACAAAATGGGCTGGTTTAGATCGATCCTAACCGGATGATTATGTTTTTTTTCTTCTATTTAATACTAGAAGAAAAAAACATAATCATCCGGTTAGGAATTGAACCTACCAACTATCCTTATCCCCTCCTAGTAACCCTCCCCCCAAAAATCGATTTATGAAATTAGAACTCGAAATCCTTGAATTAAACTCATCAATGAAAAGTAATAACGATATTTTTTATACCCTTTTTTTTAGTTCGGATGGAGCGGGATAATAATTTCTCATTCCGAATCTGTAAACGAACAAGATAAGAGATCAACAATACGATCGATGTCTTTAGGATCCTCGAATGGAATGGAAGTAGACCGACATTTCTATTGGGGCGTTGGCTCTGTTTCCTTGGTTCTAAGATGCTAACGTATTTTGTTTCATGAGTGCGAATCTTAGAGGACAATGTAAATCCGGAGTGTAAATTCGGTGGTGGGGTAAATTTTACTTAACTCCCCGGTATTTTAGCCGGTATTTAGGACTGATTCTGCTATAAGATCTATAATTCCATACTCTTTGGCTTCGCTTGCGTCCATAAAAGTATCTCTTTCCAGGTCGGCGGCTATAACCCAGTGGGGTTGTTGTGTTCGTACGGAATATATTTTTACGATTCTGTCGCGAAACTCTGAAATTGCTCTCGATTCTAGCGTATATCCTGGGATTTCTTGCTGATAAAAGGTACCAGCAGGTTGGTGGATCATTACCCTGATGATATAACATAATGAAAGGTCCCTCTATCTTCTATCGGGTAAAGGAAAGAGCTAAAGAATAAGAAGAAGCGGAGTATCTATATAATAGAAGCAAACGACAATATAGATTGATAAAAAAAAGGACAATCCAATATAGATAAAATTCAACAACCGTACAGGCAATTTTGGGGCATTGCATACGGCTCCACAATGGGATTTTTTTCCCTTCCACGGGAAAAAAAAGATCTATTGGATCCAGAAATTATCCGCCCATTTAACATCCTTGCTTTTGGGAGAGTGAAAAAGGAGTATGATGATTCCGTTGCTTCCGTGCTTTGGTTATTTAGGAATTTAACTCATATGAGATCGAGCAATCCCAAAGTTTCTTTTTTTTTTAGTACTCTTCGATAACATAAATTTGGCAAAATCATTTGTCGCGTGAAACCAAAAATATTTGCGACACTAAAATGAATTGCTGAGAGATATTCAGAGGTATTCCTTGATCGGAAAGATATTTTGTCTAAGCCAGCTCCCCCGATACACAATCTCACGTTATGAAAAACCATATGGGTATGTTCATACCGAATTGGAATGCCATGCTATTGTTACTCAGTAGTCTTATTCATTTTCCCCGGCTAAGGCATATAGTCTTCATTACTTTCTTATGTCATTTATAACTTTACTTTTTTATTTCATTTCTAAAAAAGCTTTCTCTCAACCTCTCAACTAAGGTTAAAGATACATTGGCGCCAAGCGCGAAGGAATGCTAAGCGTTTGGTAATTTCGCCTCCGACCAGAACGAAAGATGCCATTGAAGCGGCGACTCCCATACATACTGTATTTACATCTGGTATCACAAGTTGCATCATATCATAAATGCCTACTCCGGGTACTATCCACCCGCCAGGTGAGTTTATAAATAACCATTGCTCTAAGTCCTTATCCTCTATATTGAGAAATAGCATGAGCCCCATAACTTGATTTGCTAGTTCGTCCTCTATGGAGTCTCCTAAAAAAAGTAATCTTTCTCGATGAAGTCGGTTGATTAGGATAAAATTTTATCCCTTTTAGGAACCATACGCGCACTTTTGAATGCATATGGTTCATAAAAAAAAAAAATGGCAAAGCAAAGAAAGAATCAAAGTAAAGTATAGGTCCTCTTTTTTTTTTTTTAATACTTTCATACCTCCTAGAAACTTTTTGAATTAAACTCTCATTGATGTATGGTGTTTTATCTAAAAATTCCGATGTAAATTTCTTGTTCCTGAATGGGCCTCTTCAAATTTTTTAGGCTTATGTTCTACTCCGGGTAAAGATAGATGATAAAAGATACAACCGATTTCTATTTGTACATATAGGCCAAATGATTCCAATACCACTTCTTTTTGATACGACTTTTTTCAATTTTTTTTTTTCACCAAATAAAATATTCTAAATATTCTGTGTAGTCATCATAAATTAGCAGTTTGAGATCATTTAATCGTTTATATGTTATAAACGTTTCTGATACAAGTGTTAAGCATATCCATAGTAAATTAAAACGAACAATTGAGTATTTTCTGAACGGAGCCTGGATACTTCATTTTATTGGTCCAATCAAACTAACCATAAATTATTGTAATTAATAATATTGCTCCCTCAAGAAATTGGGCTAATTACATTTCACGCTACAAATTCTTGAGAAGTTCAATTAATTTTTTGGCGAAGCAGGGGTATCTCAATCAGGGGAGAGAACGGGGAAATCCCATATGACCCAATATGTCTAACAAGCCGCACTATAGGTCAACCCAGGTTGCGTCCTCATCTCCCGGAATTCGAAAGGGGACTTTCGGAACACCAACGGGCATCTTTTGGCTGTCAAAAGATGACTTCATTCTTTGATGTGGAAACGTAACAATGAATTTTTTGTTTTCATCAAATTGAAAAGTTCATAGAGGAAGAGAGGAAGACGAAATGCATAAAGAAAAAGTTTTACGGCTGGGTCGAACTGTTCAAACAAACGACGAACACCTTTCTATGCATTCGCCCAGAGAAAATGGGACCAATTCCCCCATTGCGTATTGGTACTTATTGGGTATACTATAGAATAGATCTGCTTTTCTTTGTTCCGACGAACAGAATTGTTCCATTATTACCAACAAAATGGAATAAAATAAATAAGAACCCTTGCTCCGAAATAATCCACTGAAAAGCAGAAGTCTATAGCCTAGTTTTTTCCAATGCGATAAAGTTATATCTTTTTTTTTTTTTATTTTTCTTTGATAAAGGGGTATTTTCATGGTTTGCCTTGGTATCGTGTTCATACCGTCGTATTGAATGATCCCGGTCGGTTGCTTGCTGTCCATATAATGCATACAGCTCTAGTTTCTGGGTGGGCTGGTTCAATGGCTCTATACGAATTAGCCGTTTTTGATCCCTCTGACCCCGTTCTTGATCCAATGTGGAGACAGGGTATGTTTGTTATACCCTTCATGACTCGTTTAGGAATAACCAATTCATGGGGAGGTTGGAGTATCACAGGAGGAACTGTAACAAATCCGGGTATTTGGAGTTACGAGGGTGTGGCCGGGGCGCATATTGTGTTTTCTGGTTTGTGCTTTTTGGCAGCTATCTGGCATTGGGTGTATTGGGATCTAGAAATATTCCGTGATGAACGTACAGGAAAACCTTCTTTGGATTTGCCCAAGATTTTTGGAATTCATTTATTTCTATCAGGGTTAGCTTGCTTTGGGTTTGGTGCATTTCATGTAACGGGCTTGTATGGTCCTGGAATATGGGTGTCCGATCCTTACGGACTAACTGGAAAAGTACAATCTGTAAGTCCTGCGTGGGGCGTAGAAGGTTTTGATCCTTTTGTTCCGGGAGGCATAGCCTCTCATCATATTGCAGCAGGGACATTGGGCATATTAGCAGGCCTATTTCATCTTAGTGTTCGTCCGCCCCAACGCCTATACAAAGGGTTGCGTATGGGTAATATTGAAACTGTTCTTTCCAGTAGTATCGCTGCTGTCTTTTTTGCGGCTTTTGTTGTTGCCGGAACTATGTGGTATGGTTCGGCAACTACCCCCATCGAATTATTCGGTCCCACCCGTTATCAATGGGATCAGGGATACTTCCAGCAAGAAATCTATCGAAGGGTTGGTGCCGGACTAGCTGAAAATCAGAGTTTATCAGAAGCCTGGTCTAAAATTCCTGAAAAATTAGCTTTTTATGATTACATCGGCAATAATCCCGCAAAGGGGGGATTATTCAGAGCGGGCTCAATGGATAACGGGGACGGAATAGCTGTTGGATGGTTAGGGCACCCTATCTTTAGAGATAAAGAGGGGCGTGAGCTTTTGTACGTCGTATGCCTACTTTTTTTGAAACATTTCCGGTAGTTTTGGTAGATGGAGACGGAATTGTGAGAGCCGATGTTCCTTTTCGAAGGGCGGAATCGAAGTATAGTGTTGAGCAAGTAGGGGTAACTGTTGAGTTCTATGGTGGCGAACTTAACGGAGTCAGTTATAGTGATCCTGCAACTGTGAAAAAATATGCTAGACGCGCTCAATTAGGTGAAATTTTTGAATTAGATCGTGCTACTTTGAAATCTGATGGTGTTTTTCGTAGTAGTCCGAGGGGTTGGTTCACTTTTGGGCATGCTTCGTTTGCTTTGCTCTTCTTTTTCGGACACATTTGGCATGGTGCTAGAACCTTGTTCAGAGATGTTTTTGCGGGATTGATCCAGATTTGGATGCTCAAGTAGAATTTGGAGCATTCCAAAAACTTGGGGATCCAACTACAAGGAGACAGGTAATCTGATAAACATTGATCTGATATGGTATCTTTCGCTTCTATTGGATTTTTTTTGATTTCACTTTCTACATAGATTACCAGATCAATTTTGCTGGATTTAAATCGCCCTTTTCTTTGACTCTTGTCTTTATCTGGGAGATGCTCCCAAATGAACAGGTGTGGAAGCTATAATTGTAAACCACGATCGAATTTATGGAAGCATTGGTTTATACATTCCTCTTAGTCTCGACTCTAGGAATCATTTTTTTCGCTATCTTTTTTCGAGAACCGCCTAAGGTTCCGACTAAAAAATGATTTTTGATTATCTCAATTATAGTTAAAGTATAATGTTACTTTATAAATACTAATGAATTAATGCATTAAAGTCAAGTAATGAGCCGCCCAACACGGGCGGCTCATTACTTGACTTCAATTAGTCCCCATGTTCTTCAAATGGATCTCTTAGTTGTTGAGAGGGTTGCCCAAAAGCGGTATATAAGGCGTACCCGGTAAAACTTACAAGTAAACCAGATATAAAGATGGCGACTAGGGTTGCTATTTCCATTATTATAAAATTTCAAGACCACAATGGATCTATGATAAGATCGGTTATTTACAACGGTATGATTTACAAAGTCAATAAAATTCAATCAATGCAATAGGATTTATGGCTACACAAACCGTTGAGAATAATTCGAGATCTGGTCCAAGACCAAGACAGACTGGTCTAGGAAGTTTATTGAAACCGTTGAATTCGGAATATGGTAAAGTAGCGCCCGGATGGGAACTACCCCGTTGATGGGTGTCGCAATGGCTCTCTTCGCGGTATTCCTATCTATTATTTTGGAGATTTATAACTCTTCCGTTTTACTGGATGGAATTTCAATGAATTAGGTTCATAGGAATTGCGAAGTACTGTCTTTTCAATCCAAAGTGAATCACTTAGGACTAGGATTTTTAGGTCATTCCGGCAGTTTGACCGTGAAATTCCTTTGTTTCGGTATTTCCGGAATATGAGTGTGTGACTTGTTATAATTGATCCTATTGATAGTACAGAGAATGGGTCTGTCATCTTGAGAGAGATGGTTTTGCCTCGTCGGATATTCATTCTAGTATCTGGAGCACGGAATATATGGAATGAAATAGATCAAGAAAAGAAATATTTAAACTATGATTCATACCTACTATTCAGTCAGACCTCGCGACCGGACTCAAAAAATTTCAAAGATTTATTTTCTAATTTCTAATTATTCTTAAATTTTTTGTTTGCTTATTTTGACCAACGGACAAATGTTTCTATGGATTTAGAGTCATTTCATCTATTCATTGAATAAGTGATGATCAAAAGGTTTTTACTCAGATAACCCTTGGCTTAGCTTAGGGACTTTATTCAATCATCGTGGTTCTAGTATGAATCTTAGGTTTCAATCGAATCATAGGGTCTCAACAAGAGAATTCCTAGCAATTAGAAACAAAAAGAAATCCACATTATACAAAAATTAAAATTGAGAGACCGAGAAAATTCAAGAGGCCCGTAATGATCAACATAAAAACGAATGAAATGAGCTGACTTGATATTTTGGCATTGTCATCACTAAAGAAGAGCTTCGGTTTTTTTTGCACTTCGTCGTATTTTCAGAGAAGGTTGGAGTGGAGTACTAGAAGAAGTTTCCAATTTCCTATTACATATCCGTTGCAACCAGTATTGGGTGTTTTGCTTGAGCTGTACGAGATGAAAGTCTCATATACGTCTCAGAGGGGGAGTTCCCTTGGTTTACCTATCTCAATAAAGTATATGATTGTTCGAAGAGCGTCTCGAAATTCAGGCGATTGCAGATGATATAACTAGTAAATATGTTCCTCCACATGTCAACATATTTTATTGTCTAGGAGGAATTACGCTTACTTGTTTTTTAGTACAAGTAGCTACGGGGTTTGCCATGACTTTTTACTATCGTCCAACCGTTACCGAGGCTTTTACCTCGGTTCAATACATAATGACTGAAGCTAACTTTGGTTGGTTAATCCGATCAGTTCATCGATGGTCAGCAAGTATGATGGTCCTAATGATGATCCTGCACGTATTTCGTGTCTATCTCACCGGTGGTTTAAAAAACCCCGCGAATTGACTTGGGTTACAGGGTTGGTTCTGGCTGTATTGACCGCATCTTTTGGTGTAACTGGTTATTCCTTACCTCGGGGACCAAATTGTTATTGGGCAGTCAAATCGTGACAGGCGTACCCGACGCTATTCCTGTAATCGGATCGCCCCTGGTCGAGTTATTACGTGGAAGTGCTAGTGTGGGTCAATCTACTTTGACTCGTTTTTATAGTTTACACACTTTTGTATTACCTCTTCTTACTGCCGTATTTATGTTAATGCACTTCCTAATGATACGTAAGCAAGGTATTTCTGGCCCTTTATAGAGAAGGCGGATCATAGATATTTGTAATCAATCATCAATCTATCATTGGGGAGAGAAACTATAGTATTCCATTGCTACAAATATGGATTATTGAAAGAATAAGACATGTGTTTGGGATCTTTCCCTTCAACTCCGCAATATTGTATTAGTTATTTGATATGAATAGTTGAAGTGGATTCTACGAAGATAAAATGGATATGGGAGTGGTGACTTGAACTATTGATTGGCCCGTGCAGATATATGATTTTATCCGCCACATTGAAATATACAACCAAATGTGTCTCTGTGCCAACCACCGTGCAAACCCCATACAGAGGATAGGCCGGTTCACTTGAAGAGAATTTTTCTATGATTAGACCCTAATCATGTCGTGCATGACATGAATAGGCTTTGTAAGATCCAGTAGAATAAGTGATGTGGCATGATCCAGATTATGTTATCCCTATTCTACTTACTTATATAGTAAGTAAATGCACGCATTCCTTGTGCATTGACAATCCAACACAACAGACTATCGGAGTGAGACAAGGGATCTAAAGAAAAACAGAGGCTAGACTATATATTAGTAACAAGTAAATCCTTTGTATGTAAGACGACTTGAGATATTTATTTTGGGGATAAACGCCAATAGCAAGGCACGAGACGACCCAAAAAGCACTGATCATAATCAAATTTGTAAGCTTACTTGGGTATTGAGCATTTATTTGTAAGTGTCAAAATTGAAATCTTTTCTTAGATAGAGTCATGTATGTATTGATCTGGATTACATATAGATTTTCTATGGCTCTATTTGATTCCTTTGATTTTTGCTCGAGCCGGATGATGAAAAATTATCATGTCCGGTTCCTTCGGGGGATGGATCTATAGGAATTCACCTATCCCAATAACAAAGAAACCTGATTTGAATGATCCTGTATTAAGAGCTAAATGGCGAAAGGGATGGGTCATAATTATTACGGTGAACCCGCATGGCCCAATGATCTTTTATATATTTTCCAGTAGTAATTTGGGGTACTATTGCATGTAACGTAGGTCTAGCGGTCTAGAACCGTCAATGATAGGTGAACCCGCGGATCCATTTGCAACCCTTTGGAAATATTGCCCGAATGGTACTTCTTTCCTGTATTTCAAATACTCCGTACAGTGCCCAATAAATTATTGGGAGTTCTTTTAATGGTTTCAGTACCAGCCGGATTATTAACGGTACCCTTTTGGAGAATGTTAATAAATTCCAAAACCGTTCCGTCTCCAGTAGCTACAACCGTCTTTTTAATTGGTACCGCAGTAGCTCTTTGGCTGGGTATTGGAGCAACATTACCTATTGATAAATCTCTAACTTTAGGTCTTTTTCAAATTGATCCACCATGAAATAATACCACAACCTGTGTATCTAGGTAGGATTCACTTTGAAGTGACTATTCCCTAATACATAGGCATAGGTCTATTCAATAGAATTCTGTTCTGCATCAGAATACTTTTCAAGTGAATCCATTCAATGGATTTCATCTTGAAAAGTTATTCTAATTTATTCTTCGGTAAATCAATTACATAATATTCCATTTTGAAGAATGGCCACTATTTTAATTACATCTTCTATTTTAGCAATTTTCATAAGCTCTTTTGTACTTTTATGAAAAAGATCATATAATGTCAGTATTTTCGCCTTTGGAGGGACCTCAAGGGTCGTGGGATCTAAATGCAACTGCTCTACAAAAATCATTTGTAATTTCATGGCAGTAATTCTTAGTTCAGCCGCCTCCTGAGAGAGTAGGGTTTTGTGAGAGACGAAAGCATGTTTTAGTCCGCGTTAGAGAGATGTTCTGATTCTCGTTATTGAAAAAGATAGAAGTTAAATTAACCAAATGGCGGCAGGCTTCCCAAAGTGCTTCTTTGGGTGTATAACTTCCATTCGTCCATATTTCGAGAGTAAGTATCTCTAGTGTTTCCCCAAAGACTTAATAGAATAATTAATCTTTCTAATTGGCAAGTATAACGAATTATAGGAAACCTTTTCTTGGCAGTCGATCTTCTCTCTTAGCACGATCCCCTAATCCTCTCGACTTTGTAATTCGAAGACGACACTCGATTGGGAGCGCCAGTAGTAGCTATATGTTGATGTACTCATCAACAATATCCAACGAAGCGGTAAGATGATGTCTTTAGAATTATGTGTCTAGGACCCTTGACACAAATAGATGCGTCGAAAATATCACTATCACTATCACTGTCGGCAGAATTTTTCAAGACAATTTGTTGCAAATTCGTTAAAAGTTCTGCTACCGATTCTTTAACACCGACTATTCTACTAAAGTCATAGGAGATGTAGTGTGCTGCTATTACATTTACGTGAGTAATACATATTCCTTCCACTTCGCTAAGCAAGTCTTTCGTAGCGAAATGGCGATCGTCTCGGCTTGACCTTCCCGAAGCGGACACAGAACAAAACGCCCATATTTATAATGTTGGCTAATCTCCTTTGTAGCAACACAACTCCATTGGACAATGTGTTCTATTCGCTTCACTTCGTCTTTTTCATTAATCCTCCTGTTTTAGATTTTACAATTTATACGCGTCTTTTTTTTGGAGGTCTGCATCCATTATGTGGTAGAGGGTTAGCGTCCATGAGCAATTTAGCCGTATTCCACTTCTCCGAATGGCTCGTAATGCAGAATCTCGTCCGAGACCGGACCTTTTATTCTGACGTCTGCTTCTTGCATACCCTGATCGATTACTATACTAATAGCATTTGCTGTCGCAGTTTGCGCAGCAAAGGGCGTCCCTCTTCTTGGGCCCCTGAATCCACAAGTACCGGCGGAGGACCATGAAACCACCTGACCCTGGGTATCTGTAACCGTTACAATGGTATTGTTGAACTTGCTTGAATATTTATTACCCCCTTGGATATTCGAAGACTACTTTTCCGTGAAGTAAAAACGCGGAGACTTCCGTGAAGTAAAACGCGGATTTTTCCGTGGAATAAAACGCACATAGTTACGTAAACTAGTTCTGATATAGGTTTTGCCATATTTTATCATCTCATAAAAATGAGTCAGAGATATATGGATATATCCATTTCGTGTCAAAACAAATCTTTTCTTTATTTGTGCATTGGGTACGTTGTAGAGTCCCTTTTTTTTTAGAATATATCCCTGTCTCTGTTTATGCCTAGGGTGGAGCAAATTAGCTATAATTCGTCCCCGTCTACGGATCAGTCGACATTTTCGCAAATTTTACGAACGGAGGCTCTTTTTTCATAATTTGTTTTTCCTTACCTTAATGAAATTACGAATCTACTCTAGAAAAAAAAAAAAAGAAATCTCTTGAAATTTTGAACCTCAAATTGTATCCCAACGAAAGGAGGATTGATAAATCCAATTAATCGTTCGAATCTTTGTTGCGGGGTTTAGGGTCTATTCTAAAAATTATGCGCCCCCGGGTTGAATATAACGACTTACTTCAATTTTGACTCTATCGCCTGGTAGTATTCGTATATAACTACGCCGTATCTTTCCAGAAATATAACCTAGGATCAGATCGTCATTATCTAAAACGAACTCGAAACATACCATTGCGAAGTGATTCCACTACAAGTCCTTCTAAGATCCATTTTCATCTTTCATTCTAGATAAACCTCTTTAAGTATCAACTAAAGCTAAAAAAAATAAGAATGATATTAGACACCCGTCCTTCTCTTTCCTTCACAAAACAAAATAGGAAGTTGCAGATTCAATTTTAAATTCGGATACTAGGAAGGATTACCATATATAACACAAAATTTCTCCTCCGATTCCTTCTAGTCGAGCCTCTCGGTCTGTCATTATACCTCGAGAGGTAGAAAGGATAACAATACCCTATTCCTCCTAAAATCCTGGGAATTTTTCATAATTGGAATAGATTCGTTGACCGGGTCGACTGATCCGTTTTAAATAGTTCTATATCGCCCCTTCCTATTCCTTCGATGTCGCAGAGTGAAACCAAGAAATTTTTCGTGCTTTCTCGATGTTTCTCACATTTCTATAAAGCCTTCTCGTAGAGTATTTTAACAATCCTTTCGGTAATCTTCGTATGTGGCGATTCGAACTGTTCCTTTTTATCCATGTCAGCATTTCGTATAGAAGTTATTATGTTAGCAATAGTGTCCCTACCCATGACGAACCATTATTATTGGTGCCTCCGATTTTTATATAATCAACATGTTTCTTCTTTTTTTTTTTTTTAATGTACATCGCCTAATACATAATTTACTAAAAATTCTACTAATAATAAATTGAATATATTTCAGATACCCTTATTATATTAGAATACCTCTGAGCCTAATGAAATTATTTCGGTAAAATTCAACTGTCTCAATTCTCGAGCGATCGCACCAAAACTCGAGTTCCTTTTGGATTCCTTCTTGATCAATGACAACCGCAGGCATTATCATCATATTTAAAATCATACCATTATTCGGTTTAAGTTCTTTACATTACGGTACAATTACAGCTCTGATCACTTCGGATCTTTGTAGAGGCATATGAGGTACTGCTTCTTTGGATTACAGCAACAATCACGTCACCAATATGAGCATATCGTCGATTACTAGCTCCGTATGATTCGAATACACACGTAATTTTCTATTGTCCCCGCTGTTGTCTCCGGCCCACTCATTTAAATGGGTTTGAGGTTGAATCATTTTTGTTTCTTCGCTCTTGCATGAAAAAAAGGGAGAAGAATATTGTTTGTTCAGAAAAAAACCTCGGCTGTTTTTTCATTTCGACATAGTTTCATTTTTCGACATAGAAAGCCCTTGCTTTGGTTTATACATTTCTAACGAATTTGAGTTCGTATGAGCATTTTGACGCAGCGATTGAATAGCTTCTCTGGCTACGCTTTCTGAACTCCCACTCATTTCATAAAGTATTCGACCAGGTTTAACAACGGATACCCAATATTCGGGGGATCCTTTCTCCCGAACCCATACGCGTTTCTGTAGATCTTACTGTAACTGGTTTGTCTGGAAATATAACGACCCAAATTTTTCCACCGCGACGCGCATATCGCGTCTTGATCGTCGCCCTGCTTCTATTTGTCTAGATGTGATCCAAGTGGGTTCAAGTGCCTGAAGAGCATATTTTACCGAAACAAATACGATTGCCTCGATAAGATATTCCCTTCATTCTTCCTTCTATGTTGTTTTACGGAATCTGGTCTTTTGGGGTTATAGTTGATGGTTGTTTCTCAATGCCATCTCTACTGCAAAACCGGACATGAGAGTTTCTTCTCATCCAGCTCCTCGCGAATAAAACGATTAAAAAAATTACAGATATATGTATTTGAATCTTTCGCGGGCGAATGTATATTCTTTCAATGTCTCTTTCACTCGTAGGGTCATCCCGGGACCTCTCAGAATCAGAATAAATGAATTCTAGGTTCGTTCCGCCATCCTACCCGATGAATCATTCGGATTCCTTTTCAATAGAATCTTTTGCAGTCACGGGTTCTGTCGTTCCCATCGCTTCTCAATTAATGGTTAGGTCGAAACTTTGCAATAGAGCTCCTAATTTGTTTCTGAGCCAATATTCCCAATCTTTATTGACTCGGCGCTCTTTATTTTTTTTTTTTTTTTTTTTTAGCTTGGATACGTCTAATTACTGAATTTTACTAATTAAAAACGAATCCTTATTTATGCTATGTTACATTGCGATGATTTGCAGACCATACATCATATTTGGAATCACATATCGTTGATATTTGATTTTTCTCTTTCTCTCGCCCTTCCATTTATCCATATCCTCCTATTTTTGTTTCACAACCTTATACTTATAATCTGATTGATTTATCTTTTATTTTTTGTGAAAAATATATCAGTTGCTGCAACGATATGATCGATACGTCATATAGTGACTGGTTCCTTGGATCCAGATAATACGAAGCAATGGGTTGGTTATTAGTTCTATAATTATTAGTTCATACTTTTGGTTGGTCTCCTGTTTTTTTAATCCCAACCTAATTCTTAATTTAATAAAATAAAAAACCAACGAGTCGCACACTAAGCATAGCAATTATATGAAATGGTCAATTGAATTTTTATTCAACCCTGTAGAATTCTATAAATTCAAATTGCTCTTTTTTGATTGAATGAAAAGCTAATGAAAGAATTGGTGATTTTTTGTTCCATCACTGGATAGAATGTAAAGATAACCAAAAGATCATTACTTCTCGTCTGTAAATATCCAAATTTTTATGCCCAATGCCCCATAAATAGTTCGAACTGTATAGGAACAATAATTAATTTTAGCTCGAATGGTTTGTAGGGGAACCCTACCTTCTCTAAACCATTCGACACGTGCAATTTCTTTTCCGTCGATACGCCCTGCAATTTGTACTTGAATTCCTTTTGTATCTGCCTCTTCAGTTAAGGCAATAGCTTTTTTTATTGCTTTTCGAAATGAAACTCTATCCTTTAATTGTTCGGCTATATATTCTGCAAGGATGTTAGGGTGTCCGTAAGGTTTTGCAATTTTTGTGATAGTAATGTTAAGTTTTTTGTTTACAGAATCTATTTTTTTTTGTACATGGCTCTGTAATTCTTTGATTCTTCGCGATCCATCCTCTATTAACAATTTTGGGAACCCTATATATATTATGACATGGATCAGATCGATCGTTTTTTGAATCTTTATATATACAATTGTCTCGGCACTGGAAGAGATTTTTATATTTTTTTCTACATAATTCTTGATACAATCCTGTATTTTTTGATCTTCCTGAAGACCCTCAGGATAATTTTTTGGTTGTTCAAACCAAAGGGAATGATGGCTTTGGGTTGTACCAAGTCTGAAACCAAGTGGATTTATTTTTTGTCCCATAAAACCTCGCACCCATCATTGGCCCATAGCATTCTGCCCCCAAATATAGCCTCGTATAGAAAACATTCATACTTATCTTGAATATCTATATACTTCTCTTTATATATCCATCCTCTTTTTTTTAACCATAGATAAAAGTTTTTATCTTTAGAGATATCTTGCAATACAATAGTTATGTGACAGGTGGGTCTTTTTATCGGATAACTACGTCCTCTAGCTCGAGGTTTTAACTTTTT
The DNA here is from genome assembly GCA_003290165.1 of Berberis thunbergii. Classification (NCBI taxonomy): domain Eukaryota; kingdom Viridiplantae; phylum Streptophyta; class Magnoliopsida; order Ranunculales; family Berberidaceae; genus Berberis; species Berberis thunbergii. The sequence continues at coordinate 43,453 of QNQO01011751.1, forward strand.
CACGATAGTACCCTCGTTAACTTCGGCTTGACTAATAATTAAAGCCGTTTTGTCGAAATCCATATTGTTAGTAGCATTTGCTGCTGCAGAATAAACTAATTTAAAAATGGGATAACATGCTCGATAAGGCATGAGTTCTAGTTTCATAAGTATTTCATCATAGGGACGCCCACGAATCTGATCAATTACTCTTCGCGCTTTGTGAGCAGACATACATATATGTTGACCTAAAGCATATACTTCTACCTCAGGTACCCTCTCTATCATAAGGTTCACCTCCCACCAATAAACGACGAGCACCCATATTAACTTTATTAACATTAACGACGAGATTTTTTATCGTTTCTCGTATGCTCCCGGAAATTCCGAGTAGGTGCAAATTCTCCCAATTTGTGACCTACCATACTATCTGTTATATAAATAGGTAAATGCTCTTTCCCATTATGAATAGCAATTGTATGGCCGATCATTTTGGGTATAATGGTAGATGCCCGGGACCAAGTTACTATTATTTCTTTTTCTGTCCTTCGGTTGAGCTTCTCAATTTTTTCCAATAAATGATTAGCTACAAAGGGTTTTTTTTTTAGTGTTTTTAGTGAACGTGTCACAGCAAATTCCTCCTATCTTTTTTATTTTTTTTTGTAAAGACGAAGAAACATATTTGATTTTCAATACTCTCCTATTTACTACGGCGACGGAGAATCAAACTATCACTATATTTTTTCTTTTTTCTATTTCTTCTTCCAAGCGCAGGATAACCCCAAGGGGTTGTGGGTTTTTTTCTACCAATTGGGGCCCTCCCTTCACCACCCCCATGGGGATGGTCTACAGGATTCATAACTACCCCTCTTACTACAGGACGCTTACCTAGCCAACACTTAGATCCGGCTCTACCCAAACTTTTCTGGTTCACCCCAAGATTACCCACTTGCCCGACTGTTGCTGAGCAGTTTTTGGATATCAAACGGACCTCCCCAGATGGTAATTTTAATGTGGCCGATTTACCCTCTTTTGCAATCAGTTTCGCTACAGCACCCGCAGCTCTCGCTAATTGTCCGCCCTTTCCAAGTGTGATTTCTATGTTATGTATGGCCGTGCCTAAGGGCATATCGGTTGAAGTAGATTCTTTTTGATCAATCAAAACCCCTTCCCAAACTGTACAAGCTTCTTCCAAAGCATACGGCTTTCCGGATGTATATGATGATATAGACAGATGATATCTAGACAGATGGATCTTATAGAAGTACCACATGAGTTGATATATTGGAATCCAAATCTGCCGAATCACTCATGTTATGATCTTCTACATCCTAGGTCTCCCCGTTCCTTCATCTGGCTTA
>QNQO01011753.1:0-37378 GCA_003290165.1 Berberis thunbergii
ATGAATTTACCCGATATTCCCCAAGAGCAGTGGATTGATTCCCTAATTGCATCGAGAGAGGTCGAAAGCTTGAAAACTTCAACACCACCACGTGGCTGGAGACGTGATCTTCCCCCCTAGCAACGTCCGCATATGAAAGCAACAACACCGGATCACCCTCCTTTCTAAAACTGGTTGAATCTGTTGTTTTTTCTTCCGTAACATCCTTGCTAACCCCTCTTAAAACCTGCGCAAAGCTCCTTTTGGGGCTATCTCTTTTGCCGTGGCCAACCAAGGGAGGATCTCCCTTGGCCGCCGCCATGAAAGCCATGCAAAACCCTAGCCGCCAGTCAACAAGGAACGGTTAAGATTCGTCCTTGATATGAATTATCGGTCAGGATTGGTTAAGTTCACGAAATAGGAACTATACCCAGAGTACCCCTAGGAATCGCCCCTCCCTCGCCATTTAGAATTTATGATGATCTTATCATTGGAACAGACTTTGGGTTTTATCTTCAAATGCAAGCTTTTCACAAATATAAATCAGTGTTCTAAAAATCGGCCTAGGCGGCGCCTAGGCGCTAGAAGGTAGAAAAACGCACAGATTAATGGTTGGGCGGGTTCTGGGCAGTCTAGGCGACCTAGGCTGTCTGGGTGAGTTTTTTTTTTAAATAAGGATAATTGTGTTCTTATTTTATTTTTCTTTCCTTTTTTTTTTTTATAAATAAACAATTTAATTGTTTTTTTATTCAGTATATGTTTAAATGTAGCAAATGATGATTACTTAATGGAATTCTCAAATGATATGCCGATACCAATTTTAGTAATGTAGATTTTATTAAACATAACTGAGGTTATTCATGCAATTTGAAGAAAAATAAAAGAGTAGGTTTGGATATTTGTCCACAAATTCAACTTTGTATAAAGTACCCATCATGACTAACTTCAGTCATTTGAGTTTTAATAAATTTTGTTCATGATTGTTAATTTTTCATGTTTTTAAATTTTGCACATGTATCTTGACATTAAATGGATGCAATTAATAAGGTATTATGCTTAACTTTTGTATATTATTAAAGTTATAATACAAAACCTAAGACCGCCTAGACCCCTGGGCACTAGGCACCTACTCGCTGCCCGCCCACTGCCTAACCTTTTTAGAACACTAATATAAATAACTTATTATATATATAAAGTGTTGCAATTTTCTGAGATAAGAATCAAGAAAAGTTTAAGTCCCACATAATACATCAATTCCTTATTTCTCTTGCATGCATGAGAGAACCTTATATCGTTGAAGTGGTTGTTCTATTAGTTTTGCAACAAAGGATGGCTACCGCGGTTGTTCACTCAAATGATTTTAAATCCTATCAATACATGGAGTATTTTATACCCATCATCAAACTTGTTCTTGTAATTACAACTCAGACTATTAAGGGAAAAGAAAACCAAAAAAAAAATGTTAAAGTAAACGGAGAAAATATGGATGAATGGAGATACTGACTTGTGTGACGTTGCCAAAATCGTTCTTCACCTCGGTTCTTGATGAATGGCCAAGACTTTGTAGCTAATACTTGGATTGCAAACTTTCCATTATTGTCTTCCATTGTTGCTATTTCAGGATGGTTTTGAACTAGTTTCAATGCCACGTCTACACAAAATATAAAATAAATGTTAACCTTTTCAACCGTAGTAATAGCTAGTAGACTTTTGAACATAGGATTGGGCGAAAATTCGTATAGGTTTTGGCGAAGTTTCCTCAATTCAGACTTTTTTTTTTGGATAGATTTGTGTGATTTTAGTAAAATGACCATAATTTTCTTATTTCAAAATATTTTCTAAGTGATTCAAATTGTGTTTATTAGATAACTCAGAGTAATACAATTTTCCTGTTTTGATGAGCTTAAGAATCGGTCTCGATTGAGCATATAAATTGGCTGAAAGTCAGGGACAGTATCCTGTTTTTATTGCGTGACAGATTTGCGCGACTTTAGTAAAATGACCATAAGTTGCTCATTTCAAAACGTTTTCAAGTGATTCAAGTTCTGTTTATTAGATAACTCAGAGTACTAAAATTTTGTGCTTTGATGAGCTTGAGAATCGATCTCGATCGAACAAATAGGATTAACCAAAGTCAGGGATAATACCCTGTTTTCAGAGACAAAGAGGGTGAGAGAGGTGGCGGGTTGTGGTAGTGCTTGATGGAGAAAGATGGCATGAAGGAGAGAAGTGGCGGTGGCCGGTGATGGCAGTGTCAGATAGAGAAGAGAGGGAGAGAGGTCAAGAAGGGAAGAAAAAAAAAAGCAGAAGAGAAAAATTTAAGATTTTGAGTTTTTATCGGTGGTGTGAGAGAGAAAAAGTTGATATGACGATGTGTTACAGTACCTTAGATGGTGCCAAATAGTCGCTTCCTTCTCTAATTAAGAATTCGAGAAGATTAGCTATGTTTATAGGTACATACATCCATACATACCATAGAGATCAGCATCAATCACTGCGACCAGAAGGGTAGCTCCAGGTTTGCCTTTGAATGGACTAGGCCACTCATCAGTGTCTTTATCTTTGGTAACCGATAGCAGATACCGCAACAAATCCTCATGACCAAACATGGCTGCTCGTAAGAGGGGCGTCTCTTGGTTTTCATTTGGGATCTGTGTCAAATTTGGATTTTTAGCCACCAAGATCTTGGCTACCTTGATATTCCCATTGGTGGCCACAGTGTGAAGAACATCGTGAAGAACTAATAAAGCTTCTGATGGCACCATCGTCACAAGTTTCTCTAAGAAGATAATCTGATCTGAAATTGCAGCCAAGGAGAGAGCAGTTAGCCCCATTGAATTAACGGGGGCTGTCCAAATGGGGTCATCAGCATTAGCTCTTTCAAAGAATTGCTTAGCTGATTCCCAATCGCCTTTCATGCAGGCATTGCCTAGTTTCCTGTTTAAGTTGATGTTCCCCTGATCAGCTGCCTGGTGGTGAGTAGTAGTAGTAGTAATATGAATTGCTAGCATCGACGCACTTTGTGGAGATCCTTGATCAGATGAAGTAGTCATTACAATTATTTCTGATCAAGTAAGTCTCTATTTCTCTATGATCAATCTGTATTAAGGGAATTCAAGTGTTTGTGTTTAAATAACTAAAGTCTTGGAAGTCTTTGGAACGACTTGCTCCACTTACCAACACAATTATAATTTTTCTATTAAAAGACCAGTTGATCTATGCACACTCATTCAGTACATTTTTTTCTTTTTTTTTTCTGGGTATAGCATTATTCAGTACATTCACTTTTGTTTGTATTCCATTTAAAGTCAATACCATTCATTAGATTCCACAGCCAATTGGATTTCTATTATGAAAAGCATCTTTGATTGGTTAAGAAAATAGAACCCTTATCTTTATATCTGCATTTAGGGGTGGGCATTTCATTCTGTGATTCCGTTTCTGTCCCCTCTCATTCGGATTTTTTTGTTTTTTTTTGGATAAAGCATTACCGTTCCTGTACCGTCCCATCCTGATTTTTTTTGTCTTTTTTTTTTGGGTAAAGCATTATTCAGTACATTCACAGGTGTTTGTGTTCCACTTAAAGTCAATACCATTCATTAGATTCCACAGCCAATTGGATTTCTATTATGAAAGCATATTTGATTGGTTAAGAAAAAGAAAAATTCTAATTGTCGCGGGAAATGACAAGGAAAACAGTGAGGAGTGGGGGGAATCGTCTACTCCTCTCGGAATGCGCGCTTAAACCCTCAAGATGTGTGCCTTAAAAAGTCAAGTGCGCATCTCAAAGGGATGGATGGCTCTCCCTACCCCACCTTGTGGGATCCCTTGCTGTTTCCTCGCTGGTTCCCTCGACACTTAGACGGGTTCTAAGAAAAAAGAACCCTTATCTTTATGTCTGCATCAGCGAAAATTGTAGGGAGGGAGGAAAAGTGTGTAACTACCCCTTTCAATAATATTATTAAAAGGGACTTTGGACCCGGGGTGGCTCCTGTGCACAATGCGCAGGAGGACGTCCTGTGCAGGAAGCACAGCCGTTGGATTAGATCCAACGGTTCAGATCGAAGGATTTAAAAAATTGGATTTTTTTTTTTTGAAATCCGTCGATCTGAGCCGTTGGATCAGATCCGACGGCTGTGCTTCCTGCGCAGGACGTCCTCCTGTGCATTGTGCGCAGGAGCCACCCCGAATCCTATTAAAAGACCAGTGGATCTATGCATGCTCATTTTTCATTGCATCCACTTTTGTGTTTGTGTTAGACTCAAAGTCAATACTATTCAGCAGATTCTACAGCAAATTAGTTTTCTATTAAAAGCAGCTTTAAGGAACCATCCTTTTTATTGGTTATAAAAAAGGATAATGAAAAAACCACTCATCATCGGTACAATTAATTAGATGTTATACTTGGAAGGAGCCATAGGCAAACTACGAGTTTTCAATTAGATCTTACATTTTCGTTACCATAAATATGATTTTGTTTGATTTCATGGAAAATTTAACATTATACACATTATTCATAGTCTCCGATTATAAGGACATATTGTTCCCCTTGAGGCACGTCCTATGTAACAGATACATAATATTTAAACGAGTTAAAATTACTTTACATATTAGATATGAGACTAAAGTATTTGTCAACTAAAACGAACCTTATGTAATTAGTTTAAATAAATAAGATTTACCTCAATCAACCTTATGGAAGTACATAAATTTCCAAAATAATGATCACATACAATTCATATTTTTCATTATCCCTTCCTCTTTCATTTCTCTCCATTTTCACTTTTGGCAAATTTTCTCGGATAATTTTCCCATTATTTCAAGCACACACTAAGAGCATGCATAATATCCTTGTACATTGACCACCAAAATTTAGGAGGCCAAAAGCTGTCCAATAGCCTGCAATATGCCCATTCTAAACATAATCTAGAAGCAATTCTCCACTCATCATCTATACGAAGAAGAGTCTTTTAAAGTAACTCATAGCAATTTAAATAATAAAAAATGTTAAATGCATGTCTTCAAAAAACACTCACTCAAGGTGTGCTCTTTAAAGTTTAACAACCCTCCCTATAACCCCGTCCCACCTCCCCTTCCTCACACCCTTTTCATTCCACCACACCACTCACCACTTCTCTTTTTTTCCTCATTTAAAAGTGTTGTTATGTGTACCCAACTGTTTGGCTCGATGCTCTAAACTTTATAATTTAGATTTAGCTTTTATAAATTGTTTGGTGCACTTCAATCACATTTTATTAAACCTTAAACAAACATCTTGAGAGAAGAAGATTACTCATGTTATTGATTTGAGACTTTGTATGAAGTATTTTTAATTTAAAATTTTGGAAGTAGGATTTTTTAGGTTTCAAATTCATTTTTTTCGAATATATAATAATAGTTACAAAAATTTTGAATTTGTTGTATTTATTATATTTTATTTATTTTTAATACTTATTGGTTTGTGTTCCATCTATGGTTGACGAACACATTGAAATTTAACCAACACTCTACTGAATTTTAGTTGTATAGATAATAGTTAATTTTGTTTTTCATTAACGCCCCTAAAAAAGAAAATTTCACCATAAAATAATGTTATTAATAAAAAATGATATTTCGGTGCTATATTTAGGTTGGTGCAATAAAGTTGAAATATCCCAAAGACAACGACTAAATAACACCATCATTTTTGCTGAAGGACACCAGTATCCCACTTTTTTTTTATCTGCTGAAGGATACCACCACCCCTAAGCTTCTCTTCTTTCTTCACAGGAGCAGCACCACGCCAACATCGTCCATACCACCACGTCATGTCCACTGCTAGCATCACCACCTCCCATCTCCTTATCTTTTTCTTTGTTCTTGTTCTTTTTTTTCTTCTCCTCTCTTCATCTTCCTCATCTCACTTACTGCTGCTCCTGAGAAGATAGGAGAAAAAGATAAAGATATGAGAAAAAAAAAGTTGAGGAAGATAGGGAGAAAGGAGAAGCAGAAGAACAACAACAACAACAACAAGAGGAAGAGAAAAGAAGAAGAAAAGAAGATGAAGAGGAAGAGTAGAGAATAAGAGGTGCCGCCGGTGGTGGTGCTTGATGAGAAAAAGAAGAAGAAAAGAGCTAGTGGTGGTGGTGCTTGATTGAGAATAGGGGAGATAGAAAAAGAGAGATGGTAGGTTTTTATTTATTTATTTATTTTTATATAATGGTGGTGTCCTTCAAAAAGTAGGGCAATGGTGGTGCTCTTTAGTAGAATTGGTGTTGTCATTTAGTTACTGTTTATCCCAAAATACTGGTGCAATAAAAAGTTTGTGCAAATCGAGTCAAATAATCAGGTACGCCTAGCAACTTCCAAAAAAAAAAAATAACTTGTACCCTGAAACAAAGCTTTGATTCTCTGTTTTCAAGCAGGCTGTGCCACTGCCACTTGCTTTAAATTACTAAGAGTGGTGATTCAATAAGGTTAATCTCACAGCACTCGGTAAGGGTGAGGCTCTCCACCGTTGAATCGAATGAATTAATCCAATTCTTTTATCAATTTAACAAAAACATAGGGGTTGTTATAAATGGAACAATTTGATAATATTCACAACTTTCCTAAAACTATGAAAATAGGAAATTGTTAGTAAACCTCTTCTCAAGTATATTGAGATTGAAATTGAAAGTGAATCAACCTCTTAAAATTTGCCCCATTCAAATTTTTTATGGATTATTTTTTCACATAATTTTTATCTTTACAAGGTATTGAGGTTAAGCCTAAATCAATCATTAAGCTTGAGAAAGGTAACAAGAAAAGTGATTGTGGGAATAAATATTATTTGCCTTTGATGTATGACACTATGACGTATGAAGAAACTTAAAAAGACAAATAAATCTCTACTCATGGAATGGTTCATCATTAGACTTCATGACTCTTTTCATGGAATTGAATGGGGCAAATTTTAAGAGGTGGACTACTCATCTGCTTCTCATCCAAACACAACAGAGGAAGACTGACCTACTTTTTGGCGATTCAGTGTTATGATTGATCTCATTCGTGCAGACCACTCTCACTCGTCTTCTGTTATGAATTAGGTCTAACGTCCACTTATCTGTAATATTAGACGCCTACTTCTTTTGCTCCATTTTTGAAAATGTAAGTATATTAGTAGAGACCTCAATATAGAGACTAACAACTTTGCAACAATACTTAATTAATATATTAATGCCTAGGGCTTTTAACCCCCCCAAAAAAAAAGTTTGGAACAGGATTATATGGTGGTTCATAGTGGTGGCAGTCTAGACTTCAAAATCAGTTTTCAGTGTATCTCCAAGAATCCATCATCCTCTCCAAATGAAGCATAAGAAAATACAATATTTTTGTTGAAATAAAAAATATTGGTATAGTCGTATAGAAGCTTAGGACTAAATCTTAAAGATCTCAAAATTCCTCTCAATTTAATATTTAAAAATCCAAGCTGACGAAAATAAAAACACGCATAATCCCCAAGTGTAGTGCAATAACTAGTCTTGACTTAAAACACTAGTTTTTGTTATGGCCTGGTGGTGAGTAGTAGTAGTCTGAACAAAAAACCGATCAAACCGACTAAACCGACCAAACTGATCAAAACCGAACCAATCAGTTCTGTTTAAATTCGGTTCGGATCGGTTTCGGTTTTAAAAAATTCAAAACCGAAGTGGTCGGTTCGGTTTTCAGTTTCTATGTGATTTTAATCGACCGAATATATATAATAAATAATATATATTTTGTATATAAATAATATAATATGTTTAAAATAGTCGGTCGGTTCGGTTTTGGTTCGATTTTAGTCTGTTCGGTTCGGTTACGTTTGCATAAATTAGAATCGGTTCGGTTTCGATTTAAAAAAATTTTAACCGACCTAAGTTGGTTCAGTTCACGCTTTAGGTGAAAAACTGAACCGATGGTTCGGTTTTCAGCCCTATATCCTGCTGCAAGCATCGATACATTTGGTGGAGATCATAGCTAGATCAGATGAACTCGATGAACTAGTCATTAATTATTTCTAATCAGGTCTCTATATATCTCTCTATGATCAATCTGTATTAAGGGAATTCAAGTGTTTGTGTTTAAATAACTGAAGTCTTGGAAGTCTTTGGAACGACTTGCTCCACTTACCAACACAACTGGCTTCATAATATTAAAAGACCAGTGGATCTATGCATGCTCATTATTCATTACATCCACTTTTGTGTTTGTGTTATACTCAAAGTCAATACTATTCAGCAGATTCTACAGCAAATTAGTTTTCTATTAAAAGCAGCTTTAAGGAACCATCCTTTTTTATTGGTTAAAAACAAGGAAAAAGAAAAAACCACTCATCAATACAATTAATTATAGTCAAGGATGTTATACTTGGAAGGAGCCAATTAGATCTTACATTTTCGTTACGAAAGATAAATAAGGTTGTGTTTGATTCCGAGGAAAATTTGCTATGAAGAAAATATAAAAAAGAAAGAAGCAATTTGAAAAAAAAGTGAGAAAAAGGGTAATCTCTATTTTGAGGTTGAAGACGACTTTATTTTTGGTAAAAAAATTCTTAGCCCCTTAATTGTTTTTTTTTTTAATTATAACCAGCTAAGGGGATAGTCACACAATTCATGTTTTTCATTATCTCTACTTTTTTCATTTCTCTCCCTTTTCACTTTTGGCAAATTTCTCATATTATTTTCTCTTGACTTCAAACCACCCTAGAGTTTACATTGACTTCCTAAATTTTGGAGGGCAAAAGTTGTCCGATAGCCTCCTATATGTCCTTCTAAAACATAATTTAGAAGTTGTTCTCCAATCGACATCTATACGAAGAAGAGTCTTCTAAATTAACTAGACAATTTTAATAAAAAAAAAATTGTTAAACGCGTCTCTTCAAAAAACACTTGTACTCAAGTTGCGACTCTTTAAAGTCCCTCCCCCCTTTCATTCCACCACACCACTCACTACTTCTATTCTTTTCCCCATCCAAAGTATTATTATTCATTTAGTTGCATCTATATATATATATATAAAGAGTTGCCATGTGTACTCGACTGTTTGGTTCGATGCCTTGAACTTTATAATTTAGATTAGCTTTTATAAATTGTTTGGTATACTCAATCACATTTTATAAATCCTTAAACAAAACATCAAGAGAAGAAGATTACTCATATTGTTGATTTGAGATTTTGTATGAAGGATTATTAATGTAAATTTTTGGATGTAGGATTTTTTTAGTTTAAATGCAAAAAAAAAATTCAAATATATCATAGTAGTTACAACAATTTTAATTTTTTGTATTTACTTAAATTTTTTTAATTTATTTATTTTTAGTAAGTATAGGTTTTGTCAACCCACTATGGTAGATGAACACATTCAACTCAACAAATGCTCTACTAAATTTCAGTTTTATAGATAATAGTTATGTTTGTTCTTCATTAACGCCCCTAAACGAGAGAATTTCACCAAAAAATAATTTTATTAATAAAAAAATATAACATGGTGTTACATTCTTAAGGTTGGTGTAACAAAGTTGAAACATCCCAAAATACTGGTGCAATAAAAAGTTGGTGAAAATATGGAATCGAGCCAAATAGTCGAGTAAGCCTAGCAACTTTCCCAGAAAATAAAAATAATCATAACTTTTGGCTCATGTCCCTTTCCTCTGACAAAGTTGTAGACTGTTGCTCCGCTATTGTCTGGTTGACGTAGTCTCTCTGCTTATCCTTTTTTCCTGGAATTTGGTTGAAGATGTTTTGTTATGAAATCTTCATGCTCATTATATGGGTATGCAATTGTCTTTCTTGTAATTGTGCTATTGTAAAACTGATTAAACAATTTGTGAACCAACAACTGTTAGGTGTCAATGGAATTAATCTCAGGATTATCAATACGAATTATTTGATTTTGTGCGTGGAGAATGTTTTTGCTTTTACGCATGGTCAGATGTTAGAACCTTGTGTATACTGTATAAAATCGGGATGAAATAATGTAGCATACATAGTCAATATCATTTGGATTAGTCTAAGCAGCCAGGGCTACCAGCCATTATTTTGTCAGGGTTGGGCTCTTTTATACTTTTACCCATTGTTTTCAAAACACAATCACAAACATCATTTATTAAAAGGGTAGAAGTGTAAATAGCACAAAACCTAACCAAAAAATTGACTGGTAGCGCCGACTGCCTAGAATTATTGCATTTGGATCCAGAGATATGGAAACTATGAAAACTCTGCTTCTTAAATAGTAATCAAACACTTAAATTGCTAGACTATTTCAGGTGTGTGGCATTATTGATGATGTTATTTCCTCACAACTCTACTATCATTTTTCTGGTTATATACTACACTATTGAGTTAATATGGGCTACTTACTCATTTGCATAGTAATATATGTACTCCTGAAAACCATGATCTAGATCACACCCTTATGCTAATATGTACATGTGTAAATAAAATAATTGGAGAATTGTATTATTATTTTAGTTTTTCCTTGACTGAATACAAGCTTATATAAGTTAACTTCTATCTAACCTTGTGGAAACAAAAAACTAAAAATTTGCTATACAAAATAGAGTTTTGTACTGACTTTTTTATTCTAACTTTCTTATTCCGACTTTACTTCTTTAACTCTTATGACTTTTCCTATTCTAACTTTTTTATTCTTGTACTTTTCTTTTTGTAGAGGTGAATCAATTTTGGACTTGAGCTTGGCTATGTTGAGTGCAAACCCTACATATTCTAACACACATCCGCAAGCTGGACATGCAGACGCAGATGAAATATGCAGCTTGGAGGAAACTTTGAAGTCCAATTTGATGAAGAAATCACGACTATCGAGTGAAGCTGCTAATGGTTTGACTGAGTCAGCATGATTGGATGATTCTGGAAAAAAAATTTCTGGTATGAAAAAATCATGACTATCAAGTTAACGACTAATGGTTCGATTCAGTGGTTAGCATGACTCTCCAATTCTGGTATGAAGAAATTATGACTGTCGAGTGAATGGATAATGGTTCGATTCGAGTGGTCAACATGACTCTCCCTCAGTGTGAAGGTTGAAAAAATTGCTCAGCAGAAATGTTGGTATTGCTCAGCATTGGTGTTGGTATTGCTCAACAATGGTGCTGGTAGTTTTTTTTGGTTTTTTTTTACCATGGCGTGAATGGTTTGTGATGTTTGTGTTGATTGTGGTCTATTGGTAATAAGATGGAGGCAAAAGATGATGATGACGAAAGAATTGTCGAAGTAATGTCGATTGTTGTGGCTGCAGGCAAGAAGTGGAGGTTTGCTTTATTCCACGAAGTTGACTACCTATTTATGTAGCAACATGAGTCTGGTTTGATTCTCGATCCACAGTCTTGCCCAAGTTTGTTCAATCAAATAGAACCGAAGTCGTGGTTTAGCCACACCTACAAGCATGGATATACAGGTCTGCTCCAATTTGTATATCGGTATATCTACCGAATTATCACTGCCCACGCATGTATAGAACCCTGATATCAATTACTATCTAATGTTTTAGCGTAAGTCTACAATGTATCTTCGAAACTCGATCATGGCATGTTGTATTTAGTGTTGCTACATCACAAAGATCCAAGGTTGTGTACTCTTATTTTCATGGTTTCTACCTTCTTTGGATACTATAGCTTTTCAAAATAGTTGCAAAATTTTCTCTCATCATTGCAAAAAAAGAAAATTAAATAAAGAGAAAAAAGAAAAAGAAAAGGACCAGACGTATCCGCTAACAACAGATTGTTCGAATGGTACTGGTGAAGAGCTCATCAAAAGGTCAACTCTAGAAGAGGTTAAATAGGCGGTCTTCAGTATTCCAAAGAATAGTGCATCAGGTCTGGATAGTTTAACTTCAGGTTTTTTTTCAGACACGCTGGGAAGTGGTAGGTATGGATGTTTAGAAGGTCGCAATACAGGTTTTTGAAGGTGACGCTCTTCCAACAGCTTTTTCTGCTAATCTGATAGCTCTCATCCCCAAGGTTGATGCGCCAAGTTCTTTTTCGAACTTTAGACCCATTAGCTTGTGCAATGTGATCTATAAAATCTTTAGTAAATTACTTTGCAATAGATTGACTTCTTTAATTGCACGGGAACATGGGGCCTTTATTAGAGGAAAAGTTATTGTGGAAAATATTGGTTTGGCATAGAAACTTGTTAGAGATATAAATAAAAAGGCTTTCGAGGGTAATGTCGTGCTCAAGATTGACATGGAGAAGACTTATGATCATTTAGACTGAGCGTTTTTGTCACGCCCCGACCCGCCACGGAAATCGCAGCGTGCCGATGCGTGACCTACCAAGCACACAGGCGGATCGTAACCGGCCACAACATCATAATATAACACATTCTTGATACGATAAACAAACGAAAATAAAACTACGCTAAAGTTTGAACAAAATAGATATATATTTGACTCGCCCCACCCGAGTCATAGCGACAAAACCAGTATACAAACATTTAGTTTAACAATATAGTACATCTGAAACACAGAGAAAGCAAAACATACCCGTACAGGGTGGACACAACTCAAAAAGCTCAAAACACACCTACAACGGAAATCGAGGCCTACGCGCCACGATCAGCAGGAACTCCAACACTGCCTGCACTCCAATAGAAGCACACCCCTTGCGGGGTCAGCAAAGCATAAAGCTAGCTGGTGCGAGCGAACTAAATACAAATAACGGAATAATAAACAAGGAAAATTCATGCCAGACAACAATAAATAAACAACCAGTTCTAAAGTCTAAATCACACCGTGTCTCTAAGGATAATGTTTCTAAGTTCAAGCAACAACACACATATTTCAAATTCAACAATAACTACCAGTTTATGATATATGTCCATCATTACACACGATTCAAAACATGGTAAATATCAAGAAATGGAAATAAAACAATCTCATAATTCCTCCTAGTCTCCTAGGTATAGCAATGAAGTTGAAATCAGAAATCCTGTAAAATCCTGTATAAGTGTCTCATATCGTAGGTATCCGCATACCCTACGAATGTGTCTCACCCAGACACATCCCACAACGTGCACCAGTACCACTTCGGGCTTGTTTGTATCCTAATGGGGTGCCATCTGCCAGGATACAAACTCAAACGTCCCGAATGACTGGCCTAACACGGCCAACCTAACATAATCCAAATCAAGCGCGCTGGGAGGGAAAGCGAGTAATCTCCAAAGCACGTCCTCCGGGACCCGTCCTACTGCACTCTATAGTGGCAAGTGCGTGCGGGAGCTCACCGCACCTCAGCAAGCTTGCCACATGCAATAGCGTCCACAATGTCAGGTGCGAGTCATCTCCAGCACCATCCAACTCACGATGCGAGCAAGCTCCTAAGCATCGGCAAACATGCATTATAGCGGGGTAAAGACACTTATACTACTATCCACATGCACAAATGACAAATCTGTACATAACCAAATGTACAAACGTGCAATCATAAACAATTCGGCAATTTTATAAAACCACGACTATGCCAGGGTCCCAACATGACCCAAATCACCACAATAAATTTATTCGAGTCGATTATCATACATGCTCAAGACTCGAAAATCCACGGTAAAACATGATATGCTATGCAAACTCAACAACGAAGCATACAGGTCTCATGTCATTACACCAAAGCCTAATCACACCGAATTTACTAATCGATTTCATTCAAGTATCATGCTTTTCTGAAAATCCAATGCATAATTCATTCACACATAACTAACACAATCCTCGAAATCTGAAAACTCCGAATTCCAGATTCGGATTCAATTCTACACAATTGACGGTATACTATAAAAAATTCATTTCAGGATTTCAAGTAATTATTTTATCAAAATAAATATTATAGTTCCACTCACCTGGCGGAATGGATTTTCAAAACCCAATTCCTACCGGTCGAAGCTCCAAACACGCAAAATCACGAATGCGGGGCCACAAAAATTCTAAAAAGCCAAAAGGAAATCGGCAACCACCCCGCCGAAACCCAAGGTTTGGCGAAAACGCGCCGAAACCCTCCCTACACCGGTCTGATTGCTACCAAACTGCACAACAATCCACAAAAGAGTCTAAGGACACTCAGAGTCACGAAAATGAGGCTCACCCACGCACCCAAAGCCCGGTTTCACGCCGAGGAACCCTCCAAACAAACATGCACCCTGATTTTTTTGAAAAAAAATTTGGCCAACCACAAAACAGTCTTGCATGTCGGTTCTAAGGGCTCCCAAGGACGCCACCAAGGCCCTAACACGGCTGATCGGAGCTAAAAACCCGATCAAACCTCAAACCCAAAAGAAAACTGATTTTTTTTTTTTTTTTTTTTGAAAAAAAAACAGCAAAGAAATAAATAGGGGGAAGAGAGAACGAACCAAGGAGGAGGAGGAGGAGGTGAGATGTGGGGGAGAAACCACCCAAAAATCGCCGAGAAAAACGCTGTAGAAAATGGCGAGGAGCTCGCTGCGTCGTTGGAACGAAGAGAAACCAAACAGAAAAAGAAAGAGAAGAAGAAAAGGAGGGGAAGGGTCGTGCTGATTTAAAGGGGTGGGTGGCTATGTGCCCCCACCACCTTTGCTAAGTACACCCCGGTTTTAAAAACTTTTTTTTTTTTTTTTTTTGGAAACATGCAGATCTCACACTTTTTGTTTGCGGTGTTGAGACGTTTTGCCACGTTGTTTCAAATTGCACAACTAATTGTGGCTTTTATGTCCTGTTACAAAGAGTCTACAAGGGATACTTCAAATCTTCCAGGGGACTGAGCAAGGGGCCTTTATTTCCTTTATTGTTCATTATTGCTTCAGAAGTGCTGATTAGAGGTCTAAAGAGGGCCTTCCAGAAAGGTGAAATTGGTTTTTATTACACTCCTCGGGCTTGCTTACCTGATACCCATCTTTTGTAGCCTGATGACACTCTTATATTTTTAAATGGGCGAAAAACTTCGATTATTGGTTGCATTATATTTTTGAAAATAGATATAGTACATCCCCCGGTCACCAAATTAACACAAATAAGAGCTCTTTCATGTTACAAGAGAGAGTAGCAGCAGAGATACTAGTAGCCTTAAAGTCTTATACATGTTTTCAGTTTAAAGGGTCACCTATGAAATATTTACGTGTCCCTATTTATCAGGGGAGATGCAGAATTAATTTTTTTGATGAGATGATTAACAAAATCAAAAGATGTATTGAGGGATGGAAGGCCAAACTTCTATCTCCTGGTGGTAGACTAGTCTTGATTAGACACATTCTTAGCTCTATTCTTGTGTACACTTTAAGTGTTATGCATGTTCCAAAGAAGATAATATCCAAAATTCAGAAGTTGTCAGCGGATTTTTTCTGGGGGGATTGGGAAGAAAAGTTTTGGAAAAAATGGGTCGGTTGGAACAAAATTTGTTTTTCCTTAGGGGAAGGAGGCTTAGGAGTTCGGGATATTTCTTTGATTAGTGCTTTTAGAGCTAAAGCTTTGTGGAACATGATTAATACCAATCCACCATGGGCAGTTTTCATGAAGAAGAAATATTGGAATCCAGGGTTACCGTCACTACAAAAAAAAGCATCATTAGCTACGGAAATTAGCGACGGTTTTTAAAAAAACCGTCGCTATAGTTTCTGCTACGGTTTCGGTACATAAATTAAAATCACCGTCGCTAACCGTTTTGCGACGGATTAAAACTGTCGCTAATACGAGAATTAGCGACGGCAGTGGAGCCGTAGCTAATGTTTACAAATTTTTTTTGTTAGCCACGGTCAAAATACTGTAGCTAATGTGATTTTTAAAAAAAAATTATAAGAAAACAATATAGCGACGACACTGGGACCGTTGCTAATGTTTACAAATTTTTTTTGTTAGTCACGGTCAAAATACCGTAGCTAATGTGATTTTTTTTTAAATTATAAGAAAACAATATAGCGACGACACTAGGGCCGTAGCTAATGTTTACAAAAAAATTTTGTTAGCTACGGTCCAAATACCGTAGCTAATGTCATTTTAAAAAAAAAATTTATAAAAAAACAATATAGCGACGACACTAGGGCCGTAGCTAATGTTTACAAATTTTTTTGTTAGCCACGGTCCAAATACCATAGCTAATGTCATTTTTTTTTTTAAATTATAAGAAAACAATATAGCGACGGCACTAGGGCCGTAGCTAATGTTTACAAATTTTTTTTGTTAGCCACGGTCCAAATACCATAGCTAATGTCATTTTTTTTTTAAATTATAAGAAAACAATATAGCGATGGCACTAGGGCCGTAGCTAATGTTTACAAAAAAATTTTGTTAGTCACGGTCAAAATACCGTAGCTAAATGTGAATTTTTTTTTAAATTATATAAAGCACAATCGCTATATATTTATAAACTGGATAAAATCACCAATAACACATTTCCTTCTAGCTCGGTTAGGAGACCTGTCTTTCATCTAGGCGACCCGGGTTCGAATTCCGCCAATGAAACTTTTTTATTATATTAAATTTTTTAAATTAGCTAATTCTTTTTTTAAATTATATAAAGAAAATAGATATATATTTATAAACTAGATAAAATCACCAATAACCCATTACCTTCCAGCCCAGTTAGGAGAACTAGCTTTCACTCAGGCGACCCGGGTTCGAATCCCGCCACTGAAACCTTTTTTTTATATTAAAATTTTATCTTAGCAACGACAAAGATCAGATAAAAAAAGATCAGATCAAAGAAGATCAAATAAGTTCAAAGAAGATAAAAGAAAATCAGATAAAAAAAGATCAGATCAGATAAAAGAATATCAAAGAAGATCAGATCAAAGAATGTCAGTTCAAAGAAGATCAAAGAAGTTCAAAGAAGATCAAAGAAGATCAAATCAAATAAGATCAAAGAAGATAAGATAAGATCAAAGAATATCATATCAAATCAAAGAAGATAAAAGAAGATCAGAGAAGATCAGATCAGATCAAAGAAGATCAAAGAATATCAGATAAAAGAAGATATCAAAGAAGATCAGATCAGATCAAAGAAGATCACAGAAGATCATATCAAATAAGATCAGATCAGATCAAAGAAGATCAGATTAGATAAAAAAAGATCAGAAAAGATCAGATCAGATCAAGGAAGATCAAAGAAGATCAGATAAAAAAAGATCAGATCAGATAAAAAAATATCAAAAAAGATCAGATAAAAAATATCAGATCAGATCAAAGAAGTTCAAAAAAGATTCGATCAAAGAAGATCAAATCAAATAAGATCAGATAAGATCAAAGAAGTTCAAAGAAGATCAAATAAGATCAGATCAGATAAAAAAAGATAAAAAAAAAAAAAGATCAGATCAAAGAAGTTCAAAGAAGATGGGATCAAAGAAGTTCGGATAAAAAAAGATCAGATCAGATCAAGGAATATCAAAGAACATCAGATCAAAGAATATCAGTTCAAAGAAGATCAAATAAGATCAGATAAGATCAAATAATATCAAAGAAGATCAGATCAGACCAAAGAAGATAAAAGAAGATCAGAGAAGATCAGATCAGATCAGATCAAAGAAGATCAAACAATATCAGATAAAAGAAGATCAGATCAGATCAGATCAAAGAAGATCAGATCAAATAAGATAAAAAAATATCAGATCAGATCAAAGAAGACCAAATCAGATCAAAGAAAATCAGATCAGATCAAAGAAGATCAGATCAGATCAAGGAAGATCAAAGAAAATTAGAGAAAAAAAGATCAGATCAAATAAAAAAATATCAAAGAAGATCAGATAAAAAAATATCAGATCAGATCAAAGAAGTTCAAAGAAGATCCGATCAAGGAAGATCAAATCAAATAAGATCAAAGAAGATCAGATAAGATCAAAGAAGATAAGATCAAAGAAATTCAAAGAAGATCAAATAAGATCAGATTAGATAAAAGAAGATAAAAAAAAATCAGATCAAAGAAGTTCAAAAGAAAAGATTAGATCAAAGAAGATCAAATAAAAAAAAATCAGATCAGATCAAAGAATATCAGTTCAAAGAAGATAAAAGAAAATCAAAGAAGATCAAAGAAAATCAAATCAAATAAGATCAAAGAAGATCAGATAAGATCAAATAAGATCAAAGAATATCAGATCAGATCAAATCAAATCAAAGTAGATAAAAGAAGATCAGATCAGATTAAAGAAGATCAAAGAAGATCAGATAAAAGAAGATCAACGAAGATCACAGAAGATCATATCAAAGAAGATCAGATCAAATAAGATCAGATTAGATCAAAGAAGATCAAAGAAGTTAAAAGAAGATTAAAGAAGATTAGATCAAATAAGATAAAAAAAATGATCAAAAAAGTTCAAAGAAGATCAAAGAAGTTCAGATCAAAGAAAATGAGATCAAAGAATATCAGATCAAATAAGATCAAAGAAGATGAGATCAAGGAAGATAAAAAAAGATCAGATCAGAGAAGATTAGATCAAAGAAGATCAGATCAGATCAAATCAAAAAAATCAAAGAAGATCAAAGAAAATCAGATAAAAGAAGATCAAAGAACATCATAGACTAATTGGTTAAAAAAAATTAACACTAAAGAGATTAGCCATGGGTTTTTGATTTTTTATATTAGCGACGACAACAAACCGTCGCTAATTGGTTTTTAAAAAAAAATTAAACACTAAAGAGATTAGCTACGGCCAATTGGTTTTCAAAAAAAGATATTAAACACTAAAGAGATTCGTTTTTCATTTTTTATATTAGCGACGGCAAAAAAACCGTCGCTAATTGGTTTAAAAAAAAAAAATTAAACACTAAAGAGATTAGCCACGGCAAATGGCCGTGGCTAATTCGTTTTTCATTTTTTATATTAGCGACGACAAGAAACCGTCGCTAATTGGTTTTTAAAAAAAAATTAACACTAAAAAGATTAGCCACCACAAATTGCCGTCGCTAATAGTTAAAAAAAAAATATCACCGATCCGCATGAAATCTCATCTCAACCGTTAATAACACCTAAAAATTTAGCTCAATCCAACGCACTAAACCAAACCACATCATCGATCTGCGTGAAAGTAACACAACCAATCCCATTCAATTACCTTTCTCTATATAAATTTCAATTTTTCTACAAACCAACTTAAACAAAAATTTTCTCTCAAAATTTTTTTTATCTCAACCTCCAGAAGAGAAACCCACAGAGGATAAGTCCGCCGCTTCCTCGACACCAATGCCGGCCGCCTCCCTCGACATCGTTCCCGACCGCCTCTCTCTCCCCTCCCTTCATCCGCCGCCTCTCTCTCAGAGATCTGAGATATCTGATCTCGAAAATCTGAGATCTCTGATCTCGGAGATCTGAGATCTCTGATCTCGGAGATCTGAAATCTCTGATCTCGAATATCTGAAATCTCGGAGATCTGAGATCTCTGATCTCTGAGAGATCTCCGATATTCTATAGATTGAAAATATATTTTTTTAATTTTTTTAAAAACCATTTAGCCACGGCAAAATGCCGTCGCTAATATTATTTTTTTTTTAAAATCCATTTAGCCACGACACAATGCCGTCGCTAAAATAAAAAAAAATGTTAAATTAAAAAAAAACAATTAGCCACGGCAAAATGTCGTCGCTAATACCATTTAGCCACGGCAAAATGCCATCGCTAATATAAAAATAATGTTAAATTTTTTGTAAAAAATCAGTTGGCCACGGCAAAATGTCGTCGCTAACATTAAAGTATTTTTTTTAAATACCATTTAGCCACGGCACAATGCCGTCGCTAATATAAAAATAATGTTAAATTTAAAAAAAAAAAATCAATTAGCCACGGCAAAATGCCGTCGCTAATGTAAAAATAATGTTAAATTTTTTTTTATAAAAAATCAATTAGCCACGGCTATTTTGCCGTTGTTGATTCAAATAGCGACGATAATTGTAGCTACGGGATAGTGACGGTTGCTGTGCCGTCGCTGATCCTTATTAACTACGGTTTTGGGACAATTAGCAACGGGTTTTAGCCGTTGCTGATGTCAATTTTTTCTGTAATGCGTTGGCTAGACAGGTTGTAAAAAGTGGAGCATCCTCATTTATGAAGGAGCTCATGAAACAGAAAGATGTCGTCTTGGGTAATTCACTATGGCGGATAGGTAGTGGCAATATAATTTTTTTTTATGGGAATTGGAACTTACTGGCAGTTTTTGCGAGACCATTGGACTTGGTGGAGCAAGTTAGGTGGCCTACATTTATGCGAACTTCAAAATGGGGATTTTGAATCGGTGGGGGAGAATCTTCGTGACATGGCCCGTCTAGCGTTTGAGGAGAGATTATAAGGGAGACCTTATAGTGATGACATACGTGTGTGAGGCCTAATGCAGATGGATCATTTTCTGTTCGACCAGTCTATGATTTGATGAGAGTTAGGGGAGCGAAGGAGGAGTTGTTTAAGAAGATTTGGCAACCTCTCCTTCCGTTGCGGATTTTGGTTTTTATTTGGAAGCTGTTAAATAGAGGGGTCCCCGTGGATGAGGAAGTAGTGAGGTGCAGTTTTAGCTTGGCGTGGCGCTGTAGATGTTGTATGGAGCCTACTTTTGAGTCATTGAAACACTTATTTGTTGAAGGAGATATGGCTACAGAGATTTGGAGGTATTTTGAGCCTATTTTTTGTATTCATGTAAGAAGGGCAACTGAGGTTTCGAAAGCTTTTAAGTAATAACTCATGACACTTAAAAAATGCTATTGAAAGTCTTTGCAAAAAAAATTTGCTCTTGTTTTTAAATTTACATATCATTTGCAACCGGCCAGCTATTAAAAAGTGAAACAGTAAATAGAATCCAACTATATAAAAGTACAATAGTAAATAGAATCCAACCGTGCATGTAAGAAAATCTCAATTTTTAATAATCATACTAATTTAATACATGAGACAAGTAGAAGATCATTTTAATGACAAGTTAGATGATATGTCCTTTCCAGTAAGTGATCTTGTTTTAAGACCAGAGCAATTTCCAGGAAAATGCAACAAAAGACAGCAGCCTTGATGAGCTTGATTCAGAAATACAGACTATTGTATTGTTAAGTGATGCTTACGGAGCAGAAGGGGAGTTGGGTATCATACTGTCTGAGAGGTTTATGGAACATGATGCTTACTGTCTCCGAGGGGAGTTGGGTATCGTACTGTACGGAGCATAGTGAAGTTGAGAGGGGGAAAGATTCTTTGACAGTGGAAGTTAAGGTGGATGAAAGCCGTTCTCTGAAGGACAGGACTAAACAACATGTCTTGGAGAAGAACACGGATAGTATAACTGAGGAGACGTGTCTAAGCAGACACACTGGCAGTGAGGAGTATTCTTCTGTTTTTTCAGCTTCCTCAAGTCCTGTCAGTGGAGTTGGCGACCAAGATAATGACTTTCAGAAAAGTAGTGTTGCATCAAATTCTTCTGCTGATGAAAATGATGTTGGCTCCAGCAGCGAGGAACACTGTGGGACGATTCCCGATGACCCACCTCTTCCAGTTTCTGATACCGTAGGTAATACCTTGGAGAAATCTTCTGGTAGTGTGGATGCCATTGGGAAACAGGATGTTGGAGGTAAGGATGCGATAAGGAAACAGGAGACTGGAGGTAAGGAACAACGAAAGCCCCAGTTTCAGTGGCTTTGGAAATTAGGGCGTAACGCCTATGAAGGAACATCTGAGAAAGGCGGAAATGCAGAGGCGTCAAGATCTCCATCTGTAGTTGATAACGAGAACATTGTTCTTGCCTCGTCGATGGTTGACGGACGTGGCATTTCACCCAGAGACATTGTGGACAAGAATGTGATGGGTACTTTGAGGAATCTAGGGCAGTCTATGCTAGAAAATGTTCAGGTAAACTTGGTCATGTGATGTCTAGTTGATTATTTCTTACATATTGATGTGGTTAAGTGATAAGATCCTGACCTCCGCAACTAACAATTCTGCAGGTAATTGAGTCAGTCTTTCAGCAAGATCGCGGTCAAGTAGATAACATGTCTAGAAACATGTTGGTAGGCAAAGGGCAAGTGACAGCCATGGCAGCTCTCAAAGAGCTTAGAAAAATCAGCAACCTAGATGTGAGTTGAATATTGATTGCGTGTAAATATATTTTGTATTTATCATTCTGGAATACCAAATAAAATGAGTTATTTAGCTTATAGACACGACCAAATGCACCTGGCAAATCCAATTCTGAAGAGTTTGGAGCTGTAAAAATAGAAGTTTATCAAATTTATGTTTCAGTAGATGATTTTTTATCGAGCTATTGTGATTCAGTGAATGCAAACTGGTTGATCACAAGCATGTTACATGTTACAGATGGAAAATCAATAGAAATATACCAAAGTAGATCACAAGCATCACAACATTCAGTGTTCATTGATCCAGATGTATCGACTAACAACACATTGTTGGCATACAGATACTCAACACATGCCTACATTCATAACTAGTTTTTGACAATAACTTCTTAAATTACAAGATGGATATGTAGGTAGACTTGATCATTTCAAAAAATAGGCGAACATGTAAGAATGCAAATAATACCACAGGAATGCCAGTAAGCACAGCTATAAGAATAGAGATCCACAAACGTTTATGTCCAATCATGAGAAAATATGTCGCGATGAATGCTGCTGTCATAGTAGCTGTGGCAATGAAGAGCATAACCAGGCTAATTACCAATCTTCGAGGTAGGGACTTAAGGAAGTCTTCCTCAGCGTAACAAGCTGTAAGGATGGATAAAAACATCAATACGGAAGTCAAAGACGAGAAGAATGCTATTGCATTTGATACTGCAAATACTGTGTAAGCCCTTTTGCTCAAAAAAATCGGAATTCCTTTGTCTTGGTTGTTACCACCAGGGACTGTAAATGCTGCTGCAAATACCACCGTCGCAATAAGTGTGGCTACCACCATAGATGACGATGCCATGTGTTTCATCCATTTCTCTCCTTTCTCTAGTAACTCTTTGTGTTCGCTAGTGAACATTTCCCTTGGGCTCTTTCCCTCTTTATTTTTTTGGTCTCTGAACGAAGGTTGTACAATCTTTTCAACTTCCTATATAATTATAATAAAATAGCATTAAAATGGATTTTTATTAGAGAATAACATAAAATACTGAAAAATTCTAGAGATTGAGCCTGGTTCAAAAGTACTGATTTGTGCCTGGGAGGGTGGTCCGCACGTGATCGAACCATTCTACCCTTATCTCTAGGGGTGGGCATCCCATCCCGCGTTTTCAATCTCATCCCGTCTCGATTTTTTTGGGGTCTTATCACATGCAAACCATCCTCCTAAGAACAAATCAGTGCTTTTGAACCAAGCTCTCTAAGCATGTATCGTTCAAAGGTAAGACTAAACATCATGGGATGAACTTCAAATTTGGCAATGTGATTGAAAATGAATTGCACTTTTCTTGAAGAACTTTAAACTTTCGAACCAATTTACAATAATCAAACCACTTTTTTTTTTTACCGAGTATAATAAACAACAGTGAAATCAAAGAAAATAATTAGAGGGATGAGTAACATTTCACCTTATACCATTGGATCTCATGTTGCATCTGTAATGCTGGACTTGATATTTCTTTTAGCTTACGCGATGGTGCTATTTTTGCAGCAAAATGCAATATGGTCTCTTCCAAATGCTCATCCGTTTTTAGCGCCAACTCATCTTTAAGTCCTAGATCTTTAAGGTAACAAAATACCTTCTTTTGCCGATGCTTGACTGCATTATGAAGCATGGATGGACAAGTTCTGACGGATGAAATAAAATCATTTGGACAAGATGATACGATCTGATTATGATCAGTGGATGCTACGATCTGATTATGATCAATACTTGTGATTGATTCTATGAAATCCACATTTCCATGTTCTGAAGCTTTCAAAACAGTACCATCTATGATAGCCCACACAGCCTCATCATCTAATAGCTCAACTCGGTCACAAATAAGCTTGACGAGATTGCGGTATTGTTTATACATAGTTTTGTAGTTGATACAAGAAACTATGGTACTCGACACTGTTGAAAATAGATATCAAAATCGAAGTTTGTAATTAATTCCTGTTCAATAGAATGGATAGATTATAACCATTGTGTTTGGTTTTATGTTTAGTATCCCGTACCTAATTTTTTGAAAACATTCGGAAACACTGTGACCAACATTCTGATAACTGTCATGAAAACAAATGTAATTGTTAGCTTGTAAGAACTAAGAAGTATCAATTGTAAAAGTGTATGGAGAAAATATGGATGAATGGAGATATTAACTTGTGTGTCGATACCAAAATCGTACTCGACCTCGGTTCTCGATGGATGGCCAAGACTTTGTAGCTAATACTTGGATTGCAAACTTTCCTCTTCTGTCTTTCATTGTTGCTATTTCACGATGTCTTTGAACTAGTTCCAATGCCACATCTACGCAAGATATAAAATAAAACATGACAGAAATAAAAAGAAGAAATTAGGAAATTTATAACAATATTGTACAATGAGAGAATTTTTTTTTTTATTTATTTATTAAAATAAGTAATACCTAAAGTAATTAATGCCTACCTGGTTAAAATCTTGAGCTTAAAAAAAGGAACTTATTTATTTTGTCATACTTAATGTTTTAAATGTACCAAAAGACAACTAACCAGCCACTTGTCCAAGAAAAATAGAAAAATAAATAATAAAGAAATAAAACATATAAAATAAATGTTAATCTTACAACTGTATTAGCTAGTAGGCTTTTGAACATAGAAATGATTTGGGCCTAAGTGGTACGGGTTTTCCCTTAAAAGGCCTCGTTAGTATTAGGGAGTGGACCATCTCCTTAAAAACCTTTGTGACAACTCTTCATAACTTGATGTGAGACTATTCAAGCCAACTTCATCCAACAAGACATACATATATAGAGATCAACATCAATTGCAGTGATCAGTACTTACATACATACATACATACTATAGAGATCAGCCTCAATGGCAGTGACGAGAAGGGTAGCTCCAGGTTTGCCTTTGAATGGACTAGGACATTCACAGGTGACTCCTCCTATGGTTGCAGAGGTGTCTACATCTCTTGTTACCGATAGCAGATACCGCAACAAATCCTCATGACCAAAACTGGCTGCACGTAAGAGGGGCGTCTCATAGTATTTATTTGGGATCTGTGTCAAATTTGGATTTTTAGCCACCAAGATCTTGGCTGCCTTGACGTTTCCATTGGTGGCCACATTGTGAAGAACAGTAAACTTTTGATCATCTTGGGCTAATAAAGCTTCTACTGGCATCAACCGCAATGTGACAAGTTTCTCTAAGAAGATAATCTGACCTGACATTGCAGCCACGGATAGAGCAGTATTCTTCATTTTATCAATGGGGGCTGTCCAAATGGGGTCATCAGCATTAGCTCCTTCAAAGAATTCTTTAGCTGAATCCCAATCGCCTTTCATGGAGGCATTGCCTAGTTTCCTGTTTAAGTTGATGTTCCCCTGATCAGCTGCCTGGTGCTGAGTAGTAGTACGGCCTGCTGCACCTGTGGCTGCATCGACGCATTTGGTGGAGATCCTTGATCGGATGAACTCTCTGAACTAGTCATTTTAATTATTTTTTATCAGGTCTATGATCAATCTATATTAAGGGAATTGAAGTGTTTGTATTTGAAGAATTTCAAGCAGGCAGGCTGTACCACTTGGCTTTAAATTACTGAAAGACTTCGAAGTCTATGGAACGACTTGCTCCACCTACCAGCACAATTGGCTTCACAAGACCGGTAGATCTATGCATGCTCATTGTTCAATACATCCACTTTTTTTTGTGTTAAGACACAAAGTAAATACTATTCAGCAGATTCTACAGCAAAATTGGATTTCTATTATTGGTTAAAAAAACGAATGGAAAAAAAATCTGTATTACAGATAAGGATGTTATACTTGAAGGAGCCATGGGCAATCTATGAGTTTTCAATTGGATGTTACATTTACATTACGATAATAAGGTTGTGTTTGATTTCAAGGAAAATTTGTCATAAAAAAGAAGCAATTTGAAAGATAACGGGAAAAAAAGGCAATGTCTATTTTGCGGTTGAGGATGACTTTGCTTTTGGCCAAAAATTTCTTAGCTCCCCTAAAAAACATTTTTTTTAATCATAAACTATAGGAGTATTTTTGTCATCTAGGATTTCGTTCATCCCCGAATCTCCCTGCTTCCCTCCCTTCTCCTTTCTCCAGGAATTTGGTTGAAGATGTTTTGTTATGAAATCTTCATGCTCAATATATGGATAGAGTTTTTCTTATTATCGAGGAAACCAGTGAGGAAATGGGCGAGGAAGGGGGGTGTTACCACTTATCTCCCTCAAAATTCGCAAAGACACACATCTCGAGGGGATGAGTGGTAACACCGCCCCCTCATCCATTTCCTCGCTGGTTTCCTCGACAATAAGAAAAAGCAATATGGATATGCAATTGTCTTTCTTGTAATTGTGCTATTGTAAAACTGATTAAACAATTTGTGAACCAACAACTGTTAGTTGTCAATGTTGGACAAATCCAATAATGTGGGCACACATATGTAATATAACGTGTATTGCTATCTTAAAGTGTAGTCAATTTAAATATGTGATCTAATAGGAGTATTGGACTATAAGGTATTAATAAATAACATGGTGTAAATAAGGATGTAATTTCTAATTCAATGAGGGGCATAATTGGAAATTCACAGCCTGTAAGTTGAAGGGTTGTGACTTATGGACATTATAAATAGGATGGGTCCCCGATTGAGCGTATGCGTAATTGAGAAAAACTTTGGCATTGTCTTCTGTATCCTCTCAACAGAGAACTAAGGGAAAACGCTTGAATCAATCGGAAGATCCAAACAATCCAAACTCATCACAATCAACGAAGAAATCGCTATGGATCGATCGAGTATGTTTCTATTCTTCTTGTTTCCATTGAATCAACTAGAGTCTTAAGTTTTTAGTTTAATACGACAATTGGTATCAGAGCAACTCCTGTTGATTCCATGTGAATTTATAAAGGAAAACATACAGTGATTATTTGTTTCATACTAGGGTTGACAGTGGGGCGGATTTTTACGGATATCCGCCCCACCCAATCCGTATGGGGCGGATTTGGATATGGCTGAATGGATTTTCGGGTGATTTCGGGGATCCAAAAAAAATCTGTTCACTATTCGGGGCGGATACGGTTTTTGACATATCCGCCCCGCGGTTTTAGCCATACCCTATTACCCTAATACCCTTATCCCAGTATTAATTAACTATTTAAAAAAAACCAAAAACTAAACCAATGAGCAATGATCTCTTCGACTCTTCCACCTGACCACCTCGAGACACAAAAGAAAACTCCCCATAATGAGAATCATGGTTCTCTCTTCAACTTCAATCTCTTGGTTTCTGATTCTGAGTCTAAGTCTCTTCAACTTCAACCTAATGAAATTGGATTTCACCAAGAACCAAAGAACTCACAGACACAGTCACACAGAGAAGAAATTCGAGAAGGAAGCCACAGACACAGAGAAGGAAGTCGAGAAGGAAGCCACAGACACACACAGAGAAGGAGACTCGAAGAAGTCGCCAAGAGCTGGTTTCCTCCTCCTCCTCCTCGCTGTTTCCCTCGCCATTCTCACTTTCCCAAGAACTGAAGAAGGAGACGCATTCACGCAAAGAAGAAGGCGCAGACGGCAGACACAAACACAGAGTCACAGACGCATACTCCTCTGAGTCCTCTCGTCCTGTCTTCCTCTTCAAACTCTTCTCTTCCACCGTTTCAGAGAATCAGACTTCACCAAGGTATGGGTCCTCTTTTCTTCCTTTTTTTGTTAATTTCAAATTCGTTTTAGGGTTTTTTGTGGTCTTCTTCTTCTTCTTCTTCTACTTCGAAATGATCTCTCTTCTTTTTCCCTGCTGTTTTCTAGGTCTTCTTCCCACTTCACTGTCTTCACTCTTCATTTGCAGGTATGCTCCCAATCTCGCCCAATTCACTGTTTTTTTTTTTTTTGCTCATTTTATGCTCTGTTTGAATCTTGGTTCTACAATATAATTATGCTTTTACCTGATTGAATGATACAAATCCTAGCTCCAAAACAAGTTAAATCTTGCAGTCAAATGCTCCCAACAATATGGTTTTTCTCTTTAAATTTCAGTCCCCCAAACCACATAATATCTAATTCGTGCTAAAGAGAGGCCATTTTCTAAATTTTTCCCAAACACAAAATCCGGAGCAGGAGATGTTCTTGGGCGTACCATGTAACAGGTGTAGAATCTAAAGGAAGACTATATATATATATTTTTTTTTTAGTTCTTGATTGATGCTTCTATCCCCGAAGTTAAATGACCAGATTTAACAAATTAAGGAAAATGGATTTAGGGAAAATTAAATATGGAATAACAAAAATAAATTAAATCGAATAAACTAGATAAATGAATGAAAGGATTAAGGAAAAACTTATTGAATTGGTGATGGAGGCATGTGGTTTGGCACATTGTCCTTGAATTGGTGAGATAGATAGCTTGTGGCTTTGAATCTTCCATAGTGAGATATTATCGAATACATTGGCTAGTCAATGGACTTGATGCCTTGAATTACCCAGCCATTTGTGTACATTGGCTAGTCAATGGACTATGCACGCTCAAATAGCAATAACCCAATCCAAAACCATTAAGAAAAGCTGCAGATTTCAGACTACCAAATTTGGTAAAAGATTGAAGGCAAAAGATACAAACAAATGTGTTTATGTTCTAATTTTTTTCAAACCAAAATGTTTCAGCTCAAGCAAGCTGCTATAAAGAGAATCTTTTACAAGTTTCCTTCTCTATATTATTTCAACAACATAGGTTATAGTTTGGTTTGTGATTTGTGGATGACACTGAAATCAACTCCACTGCTATCAACACTAACAATGCATGTGGAGTTTTCAGGCATTAGCCCTTCAAATTACACCTACCAATCACTGAAATGCACAGTACATGAAGCAGGATAAACTTTTCTTCTCTTCTCATCATCAGGTACCTGTAAGTGAAGAGAAAATTTGTGAGACATTTGTTTTCTTCGAAGTACAGTTTCAGTATTATTACATACGTTCAACCTAGTAATTGCAGGCTACCTGTGTGTTAACAAAGTTTGGCACTCGGATCCTCTTGGAACCATCTGCAGAACGCTTACATGGAAAGTGGTAATCAAAATCGGTTGGATCATGACAAACCTGCATGGATATATATTTTAGCAAATATATAAAGAAATAACAAATGCTACACAACCTTGAGTTCATAAATTGTCCAAGGAATAAAATTCCTAACAAAGATCAAGACCTTTTGATTATACCCTATTTTAACGTTTCAAAACTGTGTGTTGGTCTTGATGTAGCTAGGTTTTTTTTTTTTTTTTTTTAATATAGAATAAATTTTCCGGCATTGATTGTAATAGATTCAATTCGATGATTTGATTAAAATTAGTTTTTCATTAGGTTATTCTAAATATAAGTGTGGAAGGTAAGAAAGCATGAAAGCTAATGATGCTTCTTGTTTGTCCCTTGCTTGGAGGATCTGAATCCCTTTTTATTTGAATCAACTATGCTATGTATGTTATGTTTAGGTGTAGTTTGAAAGAAAAATTAGATGATGGGTGGATGTTTTGCTTGGTGAATAAAAATTGGTACAGCTAATAAATAAAGTATGATGCGATGTGTTTAAAGTCTATGATGAATATAGAAATGAACAAAGTGAGAGTTACGGGGAATGCAAGTACGGATATGTTTGGCATGATTTGGTTTGCTTTGGCTTTAGGGTGGGTGGTAGTTGATATTCACATAATTATTACAGAATATATCCCTTAATTTGTACATGTTAGTGTTTCGATTATTATATTTTATAGTAATTATTTCGTTTTAATATCTTTGCAGGAATTTGAGCTTAAACGATAAATCCATATTAAGCAGTCACAAACGACAATTAGGCAATTTTAATGGTGGTATCAAACAAAACACAAACCTACACCCAACACCTAGCTCACAACCTAAAAATCCACAAACCTAAACCTTGAAACCTAAAACCCACAAACCTAAACCTTGAAACCTAATTCATAACCATAACCTAATCCATAACCTAAAACCAAACCCAATCCTACCCTCATTTATGAATCTACCCCTCATCTCATCCCTATTCATCTTCTCATTCTCTATAAATAGAGGAGGATAGGGTGAGAATGAGGGGGGAGGAGGAGAGAAGGGAAAAGGAATTAGAGACAAATCAAAACCCCTCCTCTCTCTCAAATTCACCTCACCCTCATCACCACCACCTATCCCTCTTCCACTCATCCATCTCTCACTCACTCCACTCAATCAGTAGTCACCACACCCTCGCCACCACAGTCACCTCGCCATCGCCACCACCGAGCTCCACAACCGCCACCGTCACCACCGTGAAATAGGGGTGTGACAACCCTGTTTCACGTCCAATTTTCTCTCCACCACCACTCTCTGCTCCTCTCCCCTGTCCACACAACCGCCACCACTTCCGCACAAGTCCCACCACCACAACCTCCGCACGAATCGCCGCGAGAGAGCCACCAACCAGGCCGCGAAACAGAGTCGCACCGCGGCTCTGTTCTGCCTCGCCACAGCCCGTCTTCCTCCACTCTCTCTGTCCTCTATTCGTCCAGGCCTCAAACCTTCTCTCCACCACCGGAAAACCACCACAACCAGAGCCGCACCGCGGTGCACCACCGTCGCGACAGGAAGCAAAAACAGGGAGATTTTATTCCTGTTCTCTCTCTCTGTTTTGCTGTTTTATTGGTGTTTACTCACTGTTTATTGTCTTTTGCAGGCTCTTGAGATGATTTGAGGTCGAGGACGGGCCAGAGGAGCGAGAACGAGGCCGAAAACCGCGCTGTCGCGCTGGAGAAGACGAGCGGCTACTGTAGCGCCACTGTAGCGCCACTGTAGCAGAGGCGGGAAGGGGTTATTTCGGTATTCGGCTATTCACACCCCCGGTTTTGCTCTGTACCACCACAGAGTGCTTTTGGCCAGTTTTCTCGGAATTCGCGTCCGTGCAGAGATGATTTCCACCTCCATTGACGTTGTGCCCACCGCCACCATGACCAGCTAAACCATTCGCCAAGGCTACGATGAAACCACGGGATTTCCTAGAGTTTGTGTATTTAAATTTATTATTTCTTTATGCTTGAACGTTAAACATATTTGATTTATGATTTTTAATAAATTGCTTTCACCGATTATATCCTGATTAATTGTCTAGACTAGTCGGTAGTTAGAAGTACCCTTTGTTGAAATTCAAAAGCCTGATTTAATCAATTAATCCGAATCTGTGATTGTGTGTGCCGTAAGAAGACACGCAATGCTAGGGATTAGGATTAGTTAAAATAAATCTGTGATTGTGTGTGCCGTAAGAAGACACGCAATTCTAGGGGTTTATACCTATGCTTAAATCAATTGTGAACTTAGATTAATCTTTAGGTTAGTCATGTTAAATCTTGAAAACAATATCTTTGATTACACAAATCTCAAAGAACCTGTGGTGGATTCAATGCCTTGGTTTCCTTTCTCATATTATTTAAAACTTTTTATTTTGTTTTTAAGTTGATTTTTAGTTTACATATTTTAATTGCTGTAACCCCAATTTTTAATTAGTTTAATTAAATTCTAAAATTTCAATTGCATCCACCTTCCTCGTGGGATCGACCCGTACTTGCCGTTGTCTACCAGTTAGGCACCGTGCACTTGCGGTTATTACAAGTAGGTTAAATTAACCTGTTAATTTAGGTTAGTTAAATCCGCATCAAGTTTTTGGCGCCGTTGCCGGGGAAGGTAGCATTGTAATTGAATTTCAGATTTATTTTCACTAATTAAAAAAAAAAAAAAATTTTAAATTCAAAAAAAAAAAAAAAAAAAAAAAAAAAAATTTAAAACAAAAAAAAAATTTTATTAAGTTATTTTTACACTCATTTTGTGTTTGATTTTGCAGATTACATGCTTCTCGAGGATATTGGACGATCCTGCAAAACATCAAGCAAAATTTAATTTTTTATTGTGTGAGGAGAGTTTTAATTTTATTTTCACCTCGTTCTACGAGTGTGTGGTGTAATAATTTTTAAATTTTACTGTTTGTCATTTTGTTTAAAAAAAAAAAAAAAAAAAAAAAAAACTCTAAAATTCTCTAAGTCAAAAGAAATTATAGGGAAACAACTCTAATTGTTACCCAATAATTTTTATGATTTAGAAATCCGACTTCTAAGACCAAGACCAGTAAATTTATTTGCATATGCTTGTGTGTTGAGTGAAACGGATAAAAAGAAGTCGGACCTTTTTTTTGAATTGTGCTAACTTTTTGTGTAGAACGGAATACGCACACTGTAAGTATTTCTATCACACGCAACGTATTAGCGATCAGGGTGCTTGGTGTAATTGTTTGAAATTGTGTGATTGGTTGTTTAATTTCTGTAATTGTGGATGCTAAACTTTAGTAATTCATAATAAGCAGACCCAGCTTATAAATAGAAACTGGTGGGACTTGATATCCCCACCTCATCACTCCAGCTGTGTGCAACTAATATCCTGACATAATTAAAATCAATTAGCAAGTTAGATAGAGCATTTTTTAGGTACGGTGTTCATAGGACAACCAAGACCGAGGTGAATCCAATAATTTTTGTGTTGACTCAAGCTAAAAGTGACGATGGGTTTAATCATTCAATGAACTCCGAGAGGCCACTGCCACAAGGGTAATTTACCCGGTACGCCGAGTCATAAGTAAGCTACGATCCACAAGAAGAATTGGTGTAACCAACAGTTTTGGTTAGGAACACAAGCCTCAAGTGTGCATTTTACATCACATCATTCTCACATCTATTGGCTTACAGAGCGGTAGCACAAGGAAGTACTTAATTGGACCATTGTGACCTCCTTCTCTTGTGCGATAATCCGGTTTCTTTGAAACAAAACTCTAGCCTACTGATTTTGAACTTTGCGGTGTAAAGTGTACACTCTTAGGATCAACTTGTAGCACCCATTGCTGTGTCATAAAGATTACATAAGAAATAATTGTCCCCCAAAGATAAAAAGATAATTGATCTCAAAAACGTTGATTACTTAGGGAGACATGTTTCTTGTGCATTTATTGGTTGTTGATTGCATGTGAGTCTGTGCATATTTTGTTTAGAGTTAGTAATTTAAAAAAAAAAAAAAAATTAAAATTAAAAAAATTTTAAAAATAAAAATAAAAATTTAAATGAACACAAGGGATTATCCAGCCTATTTTTTCGAGCAAGTCAATTCATTTTATGACATGCGACGACCTGATTATGATCCATATTTAGATCATTACAACCCAGGTCTAGCCTATCATCCTGACTTCTCATGGGCTCATGGTCAGTACCATGAAGGCCTTCTAGACACTCCTCAGACTCCTCAAGCTTTCATTCCTGATACTGAGTTAGAGAATATCATGAAAATTTTTATAGAGCGAACAGGAGAAGTGCTTGAGCAAAATTCTCATAATATCACAGATTTGACAACTATTTTTCAACAAAACTCTCAAGCTATCCGGAAACTTGAGATGACTGTGAGTCAAATAGTTGAGTCACTTCCTGAGATAGAGTCAGAAAAATTTCCTAGAGCCTCATTTATTGATGAACTTGTAGATTCTGAGGCACTACAGACATCTCCTTCCCATGTCGACTCATGCCTCCATAGTGACTCATGCATCGAATCAAACTGTGAACATTTTTTAGAGTCTCCCCTTGACTGTTTAGAGGCTTGTTTGACTCAATTTAGTTTAGACTTTGATGTTGATGATTCCATTAGGGAAGTCAATGATTTGCTTGACTCAGTCCCCATTGTGGATCCTAGTTATAAATGGAAGTCTAAAGTGAAGCCTCTTCCACTCAGTGAGTCAAAACTAGCCCCATCAGTTGAGCCACCTGAGCTTAACCTTAAACAATTACCTGACACCCTCAGGTATGCATTTTCAGGTGATGAGTTGTCTAGACCAACATCTCTATGTGATTCATGTGATGAGCCTATACCACCTGATATATCCATCGTCTCATCTACTTGCATCGCATTCCCATTTATTAAGGCTACTTTCACCGATCCCTTGTGTTGTAGTGAGGATTTCAGTTTTCACCATCCTGTTGTGCAAATTATCCAATCATCCGATTTGGAACCAGACATAGGATGTTCCCTTTTTGGAGCACGCAAGGATCATCTATTGTGTATGACTACTGGTCACTTTTGGAATGTCCTAGTGTATTTGGTGCCCCATGTGATTGCTATATTTTGGTGGCCTGATCCTCAACTGTTCAGGTTGTTGATATACGACCTTGGACTAAGTGTTTGTCATGTTCTTCCACTCCACTATTTGATACACCATTTTTTTATGAAGAATATTTGTCGGGCTGATGACGGTAAACCAAGCGCTCCTAGGAGGCAGCCTAGCTTTAGTTGTGTGTCTTTGCTGTTAGTCTAGATTGATTTTCGAGTACCCTATTTAGTTGTGTTTCACTCATACTCGTTAGCTCCGTAACAGTTTTGACTTCCAACTTGCTTTTTCTTTTTAGTTTTCTTTGTTAGTGTCGAGTCTGCATTTTATCGATTTCTAATGAAAACTCCATGATTCTTATGTTTGTGAGCCTCATTGATGGATGACTTCTTGGAAATTGGTAAAATCTTCACCGCGGTAATATTGTTCTAACCTCCTCTCATGTACTTACTTCATTCATTTGTCAGAATTATTTTATTAAACATTGAGGACAATGTTTGGATTAGGTTTGGGGGTAGGGTTCATGAGTCGGTGAATTTTTTGTAGTATTTTCTTTTCTTATCTTAAAAAAAAAAAAAAAATTGCTTTTTCTGTCAAGAAAACTTGGTCTTTTACGAGTATGAAAATGAATTGTAAATGTTTTATGCTCAATAAAATGCAAGCTAACTTGACATATTGGTATATTGATAAAGACTGAAAGTTTATTAAGATCCTTAAGTTAGATCTAGTTCATAAGATTTTTCAACTCGATTATCTTTGCACCATGAGCCATGTTTGCATAACTTGAAGTTGATGAGTGAAATATATACTAGAAAACCTTAGAATAATAGTGGAGACTTAACCCTGAAAGCTTTGAGCCTTTCTATTTTTCTGAGGGTTATACATAAACTCTAATTTTTCTTGAGTCTACATTATCTCGTTGATGATCTCATTATTTTCATTCTTTTGATCAATTGCTTTGGAAATGACATAAAAATTGAATTATTACACTAGAACTTCTTGGCTTATTCAATTGAGATGTCATAATACTGACTCGAACTTAGGAAATGATCTAGGCATTTTTTTTTTTTCTTTAAACCATTAACTAGCCTTTTAACTTACCCATAACATTAACTTTTTGTAGCCTTTTGAGCCATAGATTAACCTTTTATTTGTTAACCCATTAACCTTTACCCAATTTTTCTGGGAATGTGTACGGATGAATATACTTGGTGTAAAAGAGCATGAAAGATCAAAATATGAAATATTTCATAAATCCTCTATGAAAGAAAGAAAGAAAGAAAACAAGAAAGAAAAAGAAAGAAAGAAAGAAAAAAGAAGAAGAAGAAGGAAACAGAAGAAGAATGTGAATGAGGATAAAGATGTGAGAATGAAGAAAAAAATTGATGGTGCGCAACATTGATTTATTCTTGACAGCCTTAATTGTACGTATAATGGGTGTATACATTCCTAGAAATTTTTTAGAGCCCTTTGACATTCCTTATTAACTATTAACCAAGCCCCATTACAACCCAACAAAGTCCTAGTTGATCTTAGGTAAAGGTTGGTTATGTAGATGTGGAGATTTAATAACTAAGACCTATGGTGTTTGATTCAACATTTCCAAAAGCAATTGATATTCCTGTCCATGAGATCATGTTCATTCCATTCTTGAAAAGTCCGTTCTTCATATTACTATATGTGAGATGATTGTTTTCCATCATTTACTCTTTTCCTCACATATAAACTGAGTGAAATATCAAATCTCTGAGTGTTTTGTTGTGAGTGACATGAGAGGTTTGAAGTCAAAACAAACTTTCTACAGGAGATTTAGTCATTGTTTTACTCTGAAATGAAAAGTTATGTTGACAGTGCTATCCACACACACACATTGAGTTGAGGATGATTATGAATTTTTTCTAACCTTTGGAGAGTATTAAATTATTTGGAGATTTATTGATACACTAAAATGACACTGTTGGTTTCTTGCATTTCTTGAAGTTTTAAAATGAACACTGTTCGACCAAGTTTTGATTGAGTCAGTAATGTTTGTGGGTAACATGTCTGGAAACCCTCACGAGACTATAACTCGTCCACTAGAGGTAATCTAGGGGTTTAAAGCCTTGTTGCACGTTTAAGGTAAGTGCAACCGATGATTCCTGCGAAAGTGAGTTAGGATTTTCTTTTTATTGTTTTGCTCGAGGACTAGCAAAATATAGGTTTGGGGGTATTTGATATTCACATAATTATTACAGAATATATCCCTTAATTTGTACATGTTAGTGTTTCGATTATTATATTTTATAGTAATTATTTCGTTTTAATATCTTTGCAGGAATTTGAGCTTAAACGATAAATCCATATTAAGCAGTCACAAACGACAATTAGGCAATTTTAATGGTGGTATCAAACAAAACACAAACCTACACCCAACACCTAGCTCACAACCTAAAAATCCACAAACCTAAACCTTGAAACCTAAAACCCACAAACCTAAACCTTGAAACCTAATTCATAACCATAAACCTAATCCATAACCTAAAACCAAACCCAATCCTACCCTCATTTATGAATCTACCCCTCATCTCATCCCTATTCATCTTCTCATTCTCTATAAATAGAGGAGGATAGGGTGAGAATGAGGGGGGAGGAGGAGAGAAGGGAAAAAGGAATTAGAGACAAATCAAAACCCCTCCTCTCTCTCAAATTCACCTCACCCTCATCACCACCACCTATCCCTCTTCCACTCATCCATCTCTCACTCACTCCACTCAATCAGTAGTCACCACACCCTCGCCACCACAGTCACCTCGCCATCGCCACCACCGAGCTCCACAACCGCCACCGTCACCACCGTGAAATAGGGGTGTGACAACCCTGTTTCACGTCCAATTTTCTCTCCACCACCACTCTCTGCTCCTCTCCCCTGTCCACACAACCGCCACCACTTCCGCACAAGTCCCACCACCACAACCTCCGCACGAATCGCCGCGAGAGAGCCACCAACCAGGCCGCGAAACAGAGTCGCACCGCGGCTCTGTTCTGCCTCGCCACAGCCCGTCTTCCTCCACTCTCTCTGTCCTCTATTCGTCCAGGCCTCAAACCTTCTCTCCACCACCGGAAAACCACCACAACCAGAGCCGCACCGCGGTGCACCACCGTCGCGACAGGAAGCAAAAACAGGGAGATTTTATTCCTGTTCTCTCTCTC
>QNQO01011754.1:0-13461 GCA_003290165.1 Berberis thunbergii
TAGTGGGATACAATGTGGGCATGACACAGGGGGATACAATGTAGGCATGACACCAGTGGGAAACAACTGAGTGGGATACAAAAGCGGACATGACACAGGGACACACAATGGGACACTAGCTTCCAGTGGCTCAAAAGATGGGAATGGACAGGGACTCACAGGGGGATAGACAGCAGCAGTGGACAGGATGGACAGGCCAATGCTTGACACTAGGAATGCTAATCAGCAAAGTCCCAGGATAACAACAAGAACAATCACAATCCAGTCCAAGAGTACACGTAAACTGGAATCCCCAGCTAACGGGAACACACACAGACAGAGACTACCAGTCAGACATATCCGAAACCAATACAAAAGAAGGAACAAAGGAAGCTGGAGTAGCCACAAATACCATTCTCAAGAACCCTCAGGAACAGTCTCGCCCCGCAGACTAGAGCAAACAGAAGAACAGAAAGAAAAGTGGGGCTCAAAACCCGACCCAGGGTGATGGATAACAACTCTACAATTTTCTCATGATAAGAGTAGCATGCTGGAATATTAGGGGCCTCAATGACCCAGTAAAACAGGGAGAAGTTAGAATGCTAATCAAGAAACAAAAAATTTGTATCATTTGTCTAGTAGGGACAAAGGTGAGCAATGAAAAAAAATCCAAAATTCAGAGAGATCTTTTTAGAGACTGGACAATAATTGACAATAATGATCTGGCTCATGGAGGTCGGATTTGGGTAGCATGGGATGCTCAAGAAGTCAATGTAAACATTATAGCTCGCACTGATCAAGCTATAACAGCTGAAACTGTATGGCCAAATGGAGTCACATGCTTACTGAGTTTAATATATGGGCAAAGCAATTACATGGAGAAAAAGAGGCTATGGAAGGAGATGGAAGGTATAGGCAGCAACAACAAACTCCCATGGGCTGTCCTAGGAGATTACAACTCAATCCTAAGTTCCCAAGAAAGAGTCGGAGGCGA
Organism: Berberis thunbergii; assembly: GCA_003290165.1. Classification (NCBI taxonomy): domain Eukaryota; kingdom Viridiplantae; phylum Streptophyta; class Magnoliopsida; order Ranunculales; family Berberidaceae; genus Berberis; species Berberis thunbergii. The sequence continues at coordinate 974 of QNQO01011754.1, forward strand.
TGAGATCAGACCCTTCCACTTTATAGACTTATTAAACTGTGTGCAAAATCTCCAGTTATTTGATTGCAAGTACAAGGGCTGTTATCTTACTTGGTCAAATAAACAACAAGGGATGCACAAGATATGTATAAATTAGATAGAGTTATGGTGAATCAGGATTGGCTCACTAACATTCCAGACTCAGAAGCTGACTTCCTAACTGCTGGAGTGTCAGACCACTCCCCAGTGATTCTTACCATCTATGACCAACAACAATCCGAGAATACAAGGATTTGAGTGACCGAATGGACTCCGTTTGATATCTAACCACATGTGTCATCATATTTACATCAAATGGGACATGTTTGACTCAACAAACAAATTTTTTTGTAAAAACGAAGAAGGAAACTCGATTGTACGTTGTAGGCTCAATTGGAGGCCAATTTGGGTGCAATCCGCGAAGACAACGATTTGAGTCACCGAATGGACTCCATTTAATTTCTAACATCCCGTGGTACCATAATAACATCAAATGGCACATGTTTGACTCAGCAAACAAGTTTTTTGTGCTTAACGAAGAAGGAAACTCGTTTGTACGTTGTAAGCTCAATTGGAGGCCCATTTGAGTGTAATCCGATAATACAAGGATTTGAGTGACCAAATGGACTCCGTTTGATTCTAATCTCGTGTGGTACCATAATAACGTCAAATGTTACATTTTTTACTCAAAAAACAAGTTTTTTTGTGCTAAACAAATAAGGAAAACTCGTTTGTACGTTATAGTCTCAATTGAGGCCAATTTGGGCGCAATCCAAGAATACAAGGATTTGAGTAATTAAATGGACTCTGTTTGATTTCTAATCTCATGTGGCACCATAATAACGTCAAATGGGACTTGTTTGACTCAACAAACAAGTTTGGTTGAGTTTAACGAAGAAGAAAAACTCGTTTGTACGTTGTAGGCTCAATTGGATGCCAATTTGGGTGCAATCCGATAATTGAAGGATTTGAGTGACCAAATGGACTCTGTTTGATTTATAATATCATGTGGCACCATAATAATTTCAAATGGGACATGTTTGACTCAACAAAAAAGTTCGTTTGTGCTAAACGAAGAAGGATACCTCGTCTGTACGTTGTAGGCTCAATTGAGGCAAATTTGTGTGCAATCCGAGAATACTAGAATTTGAGTGGCCAAATGGACACCGTTTGATTTCTAACCTTGTGTGGCACCATAATAACGCCAAATGGGACATGTTTGACTCAGCAAAAAAGTTTGTTAGTGCTTAACGACTAAGGAAAACTCGTTTATACGTTGTAGGCTCAATTGGATGCCAATTTAGGTGCAATCCGAGAATACAAGCATTTGAGTGACCAAATCGACTCCGTTAGATTTCTAACCTCACGTGGCACCATAATAATTTCAAATGGGACATGTTTGACTCAACAAAAAAGTTAGTATGTGCTAAACGAAGAAAGAAAACTCGTTTGTACGTTGTAGGATCAGTTGGAAGCCAATTTGGGTGTGATCCGATAATACAAGGATTCAAGTGACCAAATATACTTTGTTTGATATCTAAACTCTTGTGGTACCATGATAACATCAAGTGGGAGATGTTTGACTCAACAAACAATTTTGTTTATGCTAAACGAAGAAGGAAAACTCGTTTGTACGCTGTAGGCTCAATTGGAGGCCAATTTGGGTGCATTATGAGAATACAAGTATTTGAGTGACCAAATGGACTCCATTTGATTCTTAAGCTTGTGTGGTACCATAATAAAATTAATAGTTAAATGGTTGACTAAAAAAAAAACTTCGTTTGTGCTTAATGAAGTAGGATAACTCGTTTGTACGTTGTAGGCTCAATTGAGGCAAATTTGGGTGCAATCGGAGAATACAAGGATTTGAGGGATTAAATGGACTCTTTTTGATTTCTAATATCATGTGGCACCATAATAACGTCAAATGGGACTTTTTTGACTAGACAAACAAGTTTTGTTGAGCTTAACGAAGAAGGAAAACTCGTTTAGACGTTGTAGGCTCAATTGAATGCCAATTTGGGTGCAATCAGAGAATACAAGTATTTGAGTGACCAAATGGACTCTGTTTGATTTCTAACCTCATGTGGCACCATAATAATGTCAAATGGGACATGTTTGACTAAAAAAAAAAAGTTCGTTTGTGCTAAACGAAGAAGGAAAACTCATTTGTACGTTGTCGGCTCAATTGGAGGCCAATTTGGGTGCAATCCGAGAATACAAGGATTTGAGTGACCAAATGGACTCCGTTTGATTTCTAACCTTGTATGGAACCATTATAACATCAAATGGGACATGTTTGACTCAGCAAAAAAGTTTGTTAGTGCTTAACGAAGAAGGAAAACTCGTTTGTACGTTGTAGGCTCAATTGGATGCCAATTTGGGTGCAATCCGAGAATACAAGGATTTGAGTGACCAAATCGACTCCATTGGATTTCTAACCTCACTTGGCACCATAATAATTTCAAATGGGACATGTTTGACTCAACAAAAAAGTTAGTTTGTGCTAAACAAAGAAGGAAAACTCGTTTGTACGTTGTAGGATCAGTTGGAAGCCAATTTGGGTGCGATCCGATAATACAAGGATTCGAGTGACCAAATATACTTTGTTTGATATCTAAACTCCTGTGGTACCATGATAACGTCAAGTGGGAGATGTTTGACTCAACCAATAATTTTGTTTATGCTAAATGAATAAGGAAAACTCGTTTGTACGTTGTAGGCTCAATTGGAGGCCAATTTGGGTGCATTCCGAGAATACAAGTATTTGAGTGACCAAATGGACTCCGTTTGATTCTTAACCTTGTGTGGTACCAAAATAACATCAAATGGGTAATGTTTGACCCAACAAACAAGTTCTTTTGTACTTAACGAAGAAGAAAAACTCGTTTGTACGTTGTAGGCTCAATTGGAGGCCAAATTGGGAGCAATCCAAGAATACAAGGATTTGAGTTACAAAATGGACTCCGTTTGATTTCAAAGCTTGTGTGGTATTATAATAAATCAAATGTTACATGTTTGACTCAAAAAACAAATTCGTTTGTGCTTAAGGAAGAAGGAAAACTCGTTTGTACGTTGTAGGCTCAATTGGACGCCAATTTTGGTGCAATCCGAGAATACAAGGATTTGAGTTACCAAATGGACTCCGTTTTAATTATAACCTTATGTGTCATCATAATTACATAAAATGGGACATGTTTGACTCAACAAACAAGTTCTTTTGTGCTAAACGAAGAAGGAAAACTTGTTTGTACATTGTAGGTTCATTTTACAAGGATTTGACTGACCAAATGGACTCTGTTTGATTTCTAATCTCCTGTGGTACCATAATAACATAAAATGTTACATGTTTGACTCAAAAAACAAGTTCGTTTGTGCTTAACGAAAAAGGAAAACTCGTTTGTACGTTGTTGGCTCAATTGGAGGCCAATTTTGGTGCAATCCTCGAATACAAGGATTTGACTTACCAAATGGACTCCGTTTGATTTCTAACATCACATGGCACCATAATAACATCAAATGAAACATGTTTGACTCAACCAAAAAGTTCGTTTGTGCTAAACGAAGAAGAAAAACTCATTTGTACGTTGTAAGCTTAGTTGGAAGCCAATTTGGGTGCAATCCGAGAATACAAGGATTCGAGTGACCTAATGGACTCCGTTTGATTTCTAATCCAATGTGGTACCATAATAACGTCAAATTTCATATTTTTGACTCAAAAAACAAGTTCGTTTGTGCTAAACGAATAAGGAAAACTCGTTTGTACGTTATAGTCTCAATTGAGGCCAATATGGGTGCAATCCGAGAATACAAGGATTTGAGTGATTAAATGGACTCTGTTTGATTTCTAATCTCATGTGGCACTATAATAACGTCAAATAGGACTTTTTTGACTCGACAAACAAGTTTGGTTGAGCTTAACGAAGAAGGAAAACACGTTTCTACGTTGTAGGCTCAATTGGATGCCAATTTGGGTGCAATCCGAGAATACAAAAATTTGAGTGACCAAATTGACTCTGTTTGATTTCTAACCTCATGTGGCACCATAATAATGTCAATTGGGATATGTTTGACTCAGCAAAAAAGTTCGTTTGTGCTAAACGAAGAAGGAAAACTTGTTTGTATGTTGTAGGCTCAATTGGAGGCCAATTTGGGTGCAATCCGCGATGACAATGATTTGAGTAACCAAATGGACTCCATTTGATTTCTAACATCCCGTGGTACCATAATAACATCAAATGGGACATGTTTGACCCAGCAAACAAGTTTTTTTGTGCTTAACGAAGAAGGAAAACTCAATTGTACTGTAGGCTCAAGTGGAAGCCAATTTGAGTGCAATCCGAGAATACAAGGATTTGAGTGACCAAATGGACTCTGTTTGATTTCTAATCTCATGTGCCACCATAATAACATCAAATGGGACATTTTTAACTAAACAAACAAGTTCTTTTGTACTTAACGATGAAGGAAAACTCGTCTGTACGTTGTAGGCTCATTTGGAGGCTAATTGGGGTGCAATCCGAGAATACAAGGATTTAAGTGACCAAATGGACTGCGTTTGATTGCTAACCTCACTTGGCACCATAAAAACGTAAAATTAGACATGTTTGACTTGACAAACAAGTTCGATTGAGCTTAACGAAGAAGGAAAACTCGTTTGCACGTGGTAGGCTCAATTGGATGCCAATTTGGGTGCAATCTTAGAATACAAGGATTTGAGTGATCAAATGGACTCCGTTTTAATTCTAACCTCACGTGTCACCATAATAACATCAAATGCAACATGTTTGACTCAACAAACAAGTTCGTTTGTGCTAAATGAAGAAGGAAAACTCATTTGTACGTTGTAGGCTCAATTAGAGGTCAATTTGGGTGCAATCCGCGAAGACAACGATTTGAGTAACCAAATGGACTCTATTTGATTTATAACATCCCGAGGTACCATAATAACATCAAATGGGACATGTTTGACTCGGCAAACAAGTTCGTTTCTGCTTAAAGAAGAGGAAAAACTCGTTTGTACGTTGTAGGCTCAATTGGAGGCCAATTTGGGTGCAATATGAGAATAGAAGGATTTGAGTGACCAAATGGACTCCTTTTGATTTTTAATCTCGTGTTGTACAATATAATGTCAAATGTGACATTTTTGACTCAAAAAATAAGTACTCTTGTGCTAAACGAATAAGGAAAACTCTTTCGTACATTGTAGGCTCAATTGAGGCCAATTTGGGTGCAATCCGAGAATACAAGAATTTGAGTTACCAAATGGATTCTGTTTGATTTCTAATCTTGTGTGGCACCATAATAACATCAAATGGGACATGTTTTACTCAACCAACAAGTTCGTTTGTGCTTAACGAAGAAGGAAAACTCGTTTGTGCGTTGTAGGCTCAATTGAGGGCAATTTGGGTAATATCCGAGAATACAAGGATTTGAGTGACCAAATGGACTCCATTTGATTTCTAACCTCATGTGGAAGTATAATAATTTCTAATGGGACATGTTTGACTGAACAAACAAATTCGTTTGTGCTTAACGAAGAAGGAAAACTCGTTTGTACGTTGTAGGATGAATTGAGACCAATTTGGGTGCAATCCAAGAATACAAGGATTTAAGTGACCAAATGGCTTCTGTTTGATTTCTAACCTCATGTTGAAGCATAATAACGCCGAATGGGACATGTCTGACTCAAGAAAGAAGTTCGGTGGATGCCAATTTGGTTGCAATCCGAAAATACAAGGATTTGAGTGACCAAACGGACTCCGTTTGATTTCTAATCTTATGTGGTACAATAATAACGTCAAATGGGACATGTTTGACAAAAAAAAGTTTGTTTGTGCTAAACACAGAAGGAAAACTCGTTTGTACGTTGTCGGCTCAATTGGACGCCAATTTGGATGCAATCCGAGAATACAAGGATTTGAGTGACGAAATGGACTCCGTTTTAATTCTAACCTCATGTGGCACCATAATAACATCAAATAGGACATGTTTGACTCAACAAACTCGTTCCTTTATGCTAAACGAAGAAGGAAAACTCGTTTGTACGTTGTAGGCTCAATTGGAGACCAATTTGGGTGCAATCCGCGAAGACAACGATTTGAGTAACCAAATGACTCCATTTGATTTCTAACATCCCGTGGTACTATAATTACGTGAAATGGGACATGTTTGACTCTACAAACAAGTTTTTTTGTTATTAACGAAGAAGGAAAACTCGTTTGTACGTTGTAGGCTCAATTGGAGGCCAATTTGGGTGCAATCTGAGAATACAAGGATTTGAGAGACCAAATGGACTTCGTTTGATTTCTAATCTCATGTATTACCATAATAATGTCAAATGTTACATTTTTTACTCAAAAAACAAGTTCGTTCGTACTAAATGAATAAGGAAAACTCATTTGTATGTTGCAGGCTCAATTGAGGCCAATTTGGGTGCAATCCGAGAATACAACGATTTGAGTGACCAAATGGACTACGTTTGATTTCTAATCTCATGTGGTACCATATTAACATCGAATGTTACATGTTTAACTCAAAAAACAAGTTCGTTTGTGCTTAACGAAGGAGGAAAACTCGTTTGTACGTTGCAGGCTCAATTGAGGCAAATTTGGTTGCAATCCAAGAATAAAAGATTTGAGTGACCAAATGGACTCTGTTTGATTTCTAACCTTTTGTGGCACCATAATAATGTCAAATGGGACATTTTTGACTCAACAAAAAAGTTATTTTGTGCTAAACGAAGAAGGAAAACTCGTTTGTACATTGTAGGATCAGTTGGAAGCCAATTTGGGTGTGATCCGATAATACAAGGATTCGAGTGACCAAATGGACTTTGTTTCATATCTAATATCCTGTTGTACCATGATAACACCAAGTGGTACATGTTTAAGTCAACAAAAAAAATTTTGTGCCAAACGAAGAAGGAAAACTCGTTTGTACGTTGTAGGCTCAATTGGAGGCCAATTTGGGTGCAATCCGAGCATACAAGGATTTGAGTGACTAAATGGACTCCGTTTGATTTCTAACCATGTGTGGTATTATAATAAAATTAAATGTTACATGTTTGACTCAAAAAACAAATTCGTTTGTGCTTAAGGAAGAAGGAAAACTCGTTTGTATGTTGTCGGCTCAATTAGAGGCCAATTTGGGTGCAATCCGAGAATACAAGGATTTGAGTGGCCAAATGGATACCGTTTTAATTCAAAACTCATGTGGCACCATAATAACATCAAATGGGACATATCTGACTAAAAACAAGTTCGTTTATGCTTAACGAAGAAGGAAAACTCGTTTGTACGTTGTAGGCTCAATTGGAGGCCAATTTGGGTGCAATCCGAGAATACAAGGATTTGACTGACCAAATGGACTCTGTTTGATTTTTAATCTCATGTGGTACCATAATAACATCAAATGTTACATGTTTCACTCAAAAAACAAGTTCGTTTGTGCTTAACGAATAAGGAAAACTCGTTTGTACGTTGTAGGCTCAATTGAGGCAAATTTGGTTGCAATCGTAGAATACAAGAATTTGAGTGACCAAATGGACTATGTTTGATTTCTAACCTTTCGTGGCACTATAATAATGTCAAATGGGACATTTGTTACTAAAAAAATAGGTTCGTTTGTGCTAAATGTAGAAGGAAAACTCGTCTTTATGTTGTAGGCTCAATTGGACGCCAATTTGGGTGCAATACGAGAATACATGAATTTGAGTGACGAGATGGACTCTATTTTAGTTCTAACCTTTCATGGCACCATAATAACATCAAATGGGACATGTTTGACTCAACAAACAAGTTTGTTTGTGCTACACGAAAAAGGAAAACTCGTTTGTACGTTGTAGGCTCAATTGGAGGCCAATTTCGGTGCAATCCGCGAAGACAACGATTTGAGTTACCAAATAGACTCCATTTGATTTCTAACATCCCGTGGTACCATAATAACATCAAACGGGACATGTTTGACTCAGCAAACAAGTTTGTTAGTGCTTAACGAAGAAGAAAAACTCGTTTGTACGAGTGGAAGCCAATGTAGGTGCAATCCGAGAATACAAGGACTTGATTGACCAAATGGAATTTGTTTGATTTATAATCTCATGTGGCACCATAATAACATCAAATGAGACATGTTTGACTCAACAAACAAGTTCTTTTGTAATTAACGAAGAAGGAAAACTCGTTTGTACGTTGGAGGCCAATTTGGGTGCAATCCTAGAATACAAGGATTTGAGTGACCAAATGGACTCCGTTAGATTTCTAACCCCGTGTGGCACCATAATAATGTCAAATGGGACATGTTTGACTCAACAAAAAAGTTAGTTTGTGATAAACGAAGAAGGAAAACTCGTTTGTACATTGTAGGATCAGTTGGAGGCCAATTTGGGTGCGATCCGATAATACAAGGATTCGAGTGACCAAATGGAATTTGTTTGATATCTAACCTCCTGTGGTACCATGATAACACCAAGTGGGACATGTTAGACTCAACAAACAATTTTTTTTGTGCTAAACGAAGAAGGAAAACTCGTTTGTACGTTGTAGGCTCAATTGGAGGCCAATTTAGGTGCAATCCGAGCATACAAGTATTTGAGTGACTAAATGGACTCCGTTTGATTTCTAACCTTGTGTGGTATTATAATAAAATCAAATGCTACATTTTTTACTCAAAAAACAAATTCGTTTGTGCTTAAGGAAGATGGAAAACTCGTTTGTATGTTGTAAGCTCAATTAGAGGCCAATTTGGGTGCAATCCGAGAATACAAGGATTTGAGTGACCAAATGGATACCGTTTTAATTATAAACTCATGTGGCACCATAATAACATCAAATGGGACATATCTGACTAAAAAAAACAAGTTCGTTTGTTGTTAACGAAGAAAGAAAACTCGTTTGTAAGTTGTAGGCTCAATTGAGGCCAATTTGGGTGCAATCCGAGAATACAAGGATTTGACTGACCAAATGGACTCTGTTTTAATTTTAATCTCATGTGGTACCATAATAACATCAAATGTTACATGTTTGACTCAAAAAATAAGTTCGTTTGTGCTTAACGAATAAGGAAAACTCGTTTGTACGTTGTAGGCTCAATTGAGGCAAATTTGGTTGCAATCCGAGAATACAAGAATTTGAGTGACCAAATGGACTCTGTTTCATTTCTAACCTTTCGTGGCAACATCAAATAGGACATGTTTGACTAAAATAAAGGTTCGTTTGTGCTAAACGTTGAAGGAAAACTCGTCTTTATGTTGTAGGCTCAATTGGACGCCAATTTGGGTGCAATACGAGAATACAAGAATTGGAGTGACGAAATGGACTCCGTTTTAGTTCGAACCTTGCATTGCACCATAATAACATCAAATGGGACATGTTTGACTCAACAAACAAGTTCGTTTGTACTAAACGAAAAAGGAAAACTCGTTTGTACGTTGTAGGCTCAATGGGAGGCCAATTTGGGTGCAATCCGCGAAGGCAACGATTTGAGTTACCAAATGGACTCAATTTGATTTCTAACATCCCGTGGTACCATAATAACATCAAATGGGACATTTTTGACTCAGCAAACAAGTTTGTTAGTGCTTAACGAAGAAGGAAAACTCGTTTGTACGTTGTAAACTAAAGTGGAGGCCAATGTGGGTGAAATCCGAGAATACAAGGATTTGATTGAGCAAATGGACTCTGTTTGATTTATAATCTCATGTGGCACCATAATAACGTCAAATGGGACATGTTTGACTCAACAAACAAGTTCTTTTGTAATTAACGAAGAAGGAAAACTAGTTTGTACGTTGTAGGCTCAGTTGGAGGGCAATTTGGGTGCAATCCTAGAATACAAGGATTTGAGTGACCAAATGGACTCCGTTAGATTTCTAAACTTGCGTGGCAGTATAATAATGTCAAATGGGACATGTTTGACTCAACAAAAAAGTTAGTTTGTGCTAAACGAAGAAGGAAAACTCGTTTGTACATTGTAGGATCAGTTGGAGGCCAATTTGGGTGCGATCCGATAATACAAGGATTCGAGTGACCAAATGGACTTTGTTTTATATCTAACCTCCTGTGGTACCATGATAACACCAAGTGGGCATGTTAGACTCAACAAATAATTTTGTTTGTGCTAAACGAAGAAGGAAAACTCGTTTGTACGTTGTAGGCTTAATTGGAGGCCAATTTGGGTGCAATTCGAGCATACAAGGATTTGAGTGACTAAATGGACTCTGTTTGATTTATACCTTGTGTGGGATTATAATAAAATCAAATGTTACATTTTTGACTCAAAAAACAAATTCGTTTGTGCTTAAGGAAGAAGGAAAACTCGTTTGTATGTTGTAGGCTCAATTAGAGGCCAATTTGGGTGAAATCCGAGAATACAAGGATTTGAGTGACCAAATGGATACCGTTTTAATTCTAAACTAATGTGGTGCCATAATAACATCCAATGTTACATGGTTGACTCAAAAAACAAGTTCGTTTGTGCTTAACGAAGAAGGAAAACTCGTTTGTACGTTGTAGGCTCAATTGAGGCAAATTTGGTTGTAATCCGAGAATACAAGAATTTGAGTGACCAAATGGGATCCGTTTGATTTCTAACCTTTCGTGGCAACATGAAATAGGACATGTTTGACTAAAAAAAATGTTCGTTTGTGCTAAACGTAGAAGGAAAACTCGTCTCTATGCTGTAGGCTCAATTGGACGCCAATTTGGGTGCAATACGAGAATACAAGAATTGGAGTGACGAAATGGACTCCGTTTTAGTTCTAACCTTGCATGGCACCATAATAACATCAAATGGGACAGGTTTGACTCGACAAACAAGTTCGTTTGTGCTAAACGAAAAAGGGAAACTCGTTTGTACGTTGTAGGCTCAATTGGATGCCAATTTGGGTGCAATCCGCGAAAACAACTATTTGAGTAACCAAATGGACTCCATTTGATTTCTAACATCCTGTGGTACCATAATAACATAAAATGGGACATGTTTGACTCAGAAAACAAGTTTGTTAGTGCTTAACGAAGAAGGAAAACTCGTTTGTACGATGTAAACTAAAGTGGAGGCCAATGTGGGTGCAATGCGAGAATACAAGGATTTGATTGACCAAATGGACCCTATTTGATTTAAAATCTCATTTGGCACCATAATAACGTCAAACGGGACATGTTTGACTCAACAAACAAGTTCTTTTGTACTTAACGAAGAAGGAAAACTCGTGTGTACGTTGTAGGCTCAGTTGGAGGCCAATTTGGGTGCAATCCAGGAATACAAGGATTTGAGTGACCAAATGGAATCCGTTAGATTTATAACCTCATCTGATACCATAATAATGTCAAATGGGACATGTTTGACTCAACAAAAAAGTTAGTTTGTGCTAAACGAAGAAGGAAAACTCGTTTGTACATTGTAGGATCAGTTGGAGGCCAATTTGGGTGCGATCCGATAATACAAGGATTCGAGTGACCAAATGGACTTTGTTTGATATCTAACCTCCTGTGGTACCATGATAACACCAAGTGGGACATGTTAGACTCAACAAACAATTTTGTTTTGTGCTAAACGAAGAAGGAAAACTCGTTTGTACGTTGTAGGCTTAATTGGAGGCCAATTTGGGTGCAATCCGAGCATACAAGGATTTGAGTTACTAAATGGACTCCGTTTGATTTATAACCTTGTGTGGTATTATAATAAAATCAAATGTTACATTTTTGACTAAAAAAACAAATTCGTTTGTGCTTAAGGAAGAAGGAAAACTCGTTTGTATGTTGTAGGCTCAATTAGAGGCCAATTTGGGTGCAATCCGAGAATACAAGGATTTGAGTGACCAAATGGATACCGTTTTAATTCTAAACTAATGTGGCACCATAATAACATCAAATTGGACATATCTGACTAAAAAACAAGTTCGTTTGTGCTTAACGAAGAAGAAAAACACGTTTGTAAGTTGTAGGCTCAATTGAGGCCAATTTGGGTGCAATCCGAGAATACAAGGATTTGACTGAACAAATGGACTCTGTTTGATTTTTAATCTCATGTGGTACCATAATAACATCAAATGTTACATGGTTGACTCAAAAAACAAGTTCGTTTGTGCTTAACGAAGAAGGAAAACTCGTTTGTACGTTGTAGGCTCAATTGAGGCAAATTTGGTTGTAATCCGAGAATACAAGAATTTGAGTGACCAAATGGGATCCGTTTGATTTCTAACCTTTCGTGGCAACATGAAATAGGACATGTTTGACTAAAAAAATGTTCGTTTGTGCTAAACGTAGAAGGAAAACTCGTCTCTATGCTGTAGGCTCAATTGGACGCCAATTTGGGTGCAATACGAGAATACAAGAATTGGAGTGACGAAATGGACTCCGTTTAGTTCTAACCTTGCATGGCAACCATAATAACATCAAATGGGACAGGTTTGACTCGACAAACAAGTTCGTTTGGTGCTAAACGAAAAAGGGAAACTCGTTTGTACGTTGTAG
>QNQO01011755.1:0-18438 GCA_003290165.1 Berberis thunbergii
TTTGAAAAATATGATTTGTTAAATCATTTTGAAAAATATGATTTGTTAAATCATTTTGAAAATAATATAGACCATTGAACATATGATTTTGATTTTGAAAAATCATGATCAAATCAATTTGAAATATGATGCATGATACAATGGAGAAGACTTCAGAAGAAGTATTGAAATACCAAATACCTGAATGGTAATGGATAATAAAGTCATGAATACACTGTGGAAGATTATACTGGTTACGTATACCACTGTATCCTAAAGTGACTTTTCTTGATTTGACTGTTTCGAGATAGACCTCGGGATTGGAAAATCTTAAATAAGGAAGAAACTTGTTATTGGGCCTGATAAGACAGACATTGGATGAATGGACTTTGGGCTTGTGCAGATTGACACTAGTCCATAGACCTAATTGGTTTTGATTTATGTGAAACCAATAATCTCGAGAAAACATTTTGAAAATATTTGGAAAAAGAATTTTGCGATTAAATTCATTTTGGAATTTAGTTGCAAATTCATTTGACCTAAAGATTACAGATTCATTTGACCTAGAGATCTGTGTGTTGATCTCAATAGAATTTTGATATTTGAAAAGTAAAGAAATAAAGAAAAACTTGAAGAAAGTGTTTTTCATTTTTCTTATTCTTTGATGTCGTTGGCTGTTTGATTTAGAGATGATCAAAGGATCATTGAGATGCTTAATTGAAAATAGAGATAAACAATCTCTTTTGAGGATTGTCAAAATCTCGATGAGGGTATTCATGAGATTGTCGTTTGAAAAATGATATAGAGAGAAAACATCTCTATGCAAGATATTTAGAATCTCAATGAAGTTATGCATGAGATCAAACTTGTAAAATTCACAGATAGAGTGAAATCTTAAAAGAAGATCAATGCAAGATAGTGGATAATAAATCCAATGGAAAGTCTGGATTAAAGGCATAGCCTTTATAACAGACTGAAGATTTTCCCTAATTAGATCAGTGATTGTGTTATCACTAATCCAATGAGAATTGGAAGAAATCAAGGTTTTGATTTCTGTCTTATAATATGTCCTAAATTCAGTAGTTATCTGATTTAGACATATTTTGGGAAGGCTTAGGGAGTCATTGAAAGGATTGCAAAGATTGCAAGAAATGTCATAAAAGACACGAACAAAAAGATAATTTGGACCAACCTGAATTGGAGGAAGATTTCTTGGGAGAGAAGCTCCTTCAAGGATCCAATGTTCTGATTCAGATTGAATGACCTGATCTCTTTGAATTGTCTTGTGGACGAATTCATGGATTGTTTGTTCATTGCTTTTAAAAAGGATGGTGTTTCCCTTTTCATAAGTTTGAAGAGCAATAGGGCTCAAAGGAGGTTTTATTGCTCTATACTTGATCATATAGATTAGAGCAAATAGTTCAACTTCTTTGACCAAATCAAAGTTGTTGGACTTACAAGAGATTGTGAGTGTCTCGAGGAGATGTGGATCACAAAGAGACACAGGGAGGTTAGGGCAACATCTGGAATGAGATGAACCCCAAGAGAGTGATGACTCTATAAATTTAACAGAGTGTCACAGAATTTGTTATGGCTACAATTGCAAAGTGCAACTGAGTCATAAGAATCAAACCTGGTTAAAGGTTTCAGGGCTGTATGAATTAAACCTAATTGAAAATTTTTATGAATTTCCTTAATTAAGGAATTGTATGGTTTAATTACTAAGCACTGTTTGTGAAAAATGAAATTAAGGAAACACATATCAAGCTTGATATTGTTTCTCTCAATAATTTCATATTTGAGAATGAAAGGAGGCTGAGATTCAGTTCCTATATTGAATGTGATAATGCCATAAGATGTAACGTTAAAAGGTTGAATTGTAGCAAAACATGATATACCAATTTCTTTTTGGGTCATGCTTTGGACTCGCAAGAAATCCTTTTTGATACAAACTTTATAGGCATTAGTCCAATTATCTTGTATAGCTAATCTAGGGATGTTAGCCATAGACAAGATACGAGGATTCACAATAGGAATTAATCCTTCATAAAGATCAGCAAATGAATCAATAAGAGCCTTACATCTAATGGTAAGATCTTGATTGATACAGAGGTTGATTTGATAAAACCAACACTGATGCTTTGCTTGATTAATGTTATGTAAACATTTTTGAGAAATTTGAACAATATCAGAAGAAGATGAAGAATCAAACTTCAGAGATTGAGTCCGATTTTGATTTAAAATCACAATCTCAATTTTGATATCATTTTCTTCATATTGATTGACAAGAATAGAAGATCTTAAAGATCTTTTAACTCTGTCAAAATTTAGTTTGTGTTCATAAAAGAATTTATGAACTCAGAGTTTAATCTGAAATTGAGATTTGTTGTAATGTGAAGAAACGTTTGACTCTGGTTAGTTCAACACATTTATCATCATTATTAGATGCAAAGAATTCTGAAACAGAAAGATTATTCAGATTGGGAATCTGAAAATCTTCATCAGATTGTTCAGAATCTGAATTATTAATTTGATTATTTAATTCTGAAACAGGAAGATTGTTCAAATTTGGAATTTGAAAATCTTCATCAGAATGTTCAGAATCTGAATTGTTACGAACTTGTATATACTTATTCGTACTGGGTTTAGACATAGCTGCAAATTGAATTGGTTGTTCCAATTTGCAAGTCTTATGGGTTTTGCCAGTCTTAAGGGCCATTGCACATGTTTGTGCATAATGACCTGGACGTCCACACTCATAGCATATGGGCTTTGAATGCTTTGTAGCCGAATTGGGAGACTTAGGCTTATGTTTCTTATGCCTTTTGGGCGGACTATAATAACGATCATAGTCCTTGGGCTTAAGAGGTTCTGGTCCATATGGACGTTTGGACTTAAATTTTCGGGCTGGATGAGACCGATAAAGAAGTTTGGAACGAGATGGCTCTTTGGAAAGAGAAGGCTGCTGATGAGGGATTTGAACTCTATCAGTTCCAATTGAATTACAGGAATTAAGACAAATTGTATCTTGATTCTGAATTTGATTGTAAAGCTGCAAAGCACAGCTTTTAATGGAAAGGATGATATCTGCAAATGATAAAATGTCATAAGGGATATCACCGAGATTATTTGCTGCTAATCTGTTTTGACAGATTTTAGCAAACTTTGAAGGAAGACCAGAAATAAATTTCTGCTTCCAAATTGGATTATTAGAATCAGTTTGATTCTCAACTTGTTTAAGAAATAAATATTTGTAAAACCAAAAATGACTTAATGTCGGACATTTGAGGTTTGACAATAAAATTTCATTGTTTGTATTAGAAGTATCCACAAAAATTTCCAAGATGCAGAAGATCAATCTATGAACTGCATATGGACTGACTAAACCCTTAGATTTAGTTTTTCTGGGATTTTCTAATAATTGGTTTTGTTTTGCTTAGGATAAAAATCCCACCATTTCTTGAGTATCCCTGAAAATCCATCGATGAGTAGTCTTGCTATTGTAGTTTCAGGTTTCCCTTGACTACGATAGACAGAGGCTATCATGATCATTTCATGGAGTAACTCTATCGTATCTTCTTCAGAGAGACCATCTATATTCCATATATAGAGGTACTTTGTAGAAATTAATGCATTTATTTGAAGAGGTGATGTTCCTTCAAATTGCATATTAATTTTTGAATTTGAATTTTGATTTTGAACTATGCCAGGTTTAGCATATGTTAAAGAATTGACCTTATATTGACAATAAGTCAAATGATGATCTAATTCAATGCTAGAAGGTTTAGCATATTTCAACAGATTGATATCATATTGAATATAATTCAAATGATCTAATTCAATCATTGGATCAAAATTAAATTTATCTTTATCTTTAGCAGAGACAGTAGTAACATTTGGTTTGTTACTAGAATGAGCTGCTAATTTGCAATTAGTGATTTGAAACTTTTGATGTTGAGAAATAAGAACTTTACGTTCTACATCAGTAGGTACTTTGTACAATACTGGTTTTGTTTCAAAGGATTGGTTATGAGTCAATTGAGTGTTAATCAATTGATCATTCTGACTCTGATCATTTGAACAATGATCTGTGATCAGGTCAGTAGCCAACAAATTTGTATTGTTAGGTTGTATAACCCTACAAATTCCTTTGAATGAATTCTCATCATCATGTTGAGTGGATGGAGAAGAAGCAACCTGAAGTGCTTCATTCAATGGTAGAACAGATTCTTTAACCGTATTGGTTTCTGTTGGATACTCTTGTTTTGTAGTTTTAATAGTTAAAACATGAATTTGAGGTACATGAATTTTGAAATACCAATCTAAGAATGGTATATTGGTTTGTAATTGTTCACAACAATCATAGAAAGGTTTGTTGAGTGCAAATCTTTCTGGTTCTGTTGTTTGTGATTGAAATTTCAATCTTCTTTCTGTGTTTTCTAGAGATAAGAAATCTCTTTTGATGAACTCTTTGTCGACCTTAAAAGGTGTAGACAGAGAAGTTAGACAACTTACTCGAGGCAGAAACTTCATTTCTGACTGAGTTAAGGGTTGAATAGGAGAATGATTCTCCATCTGAGATTGAGCGAGTAACTCAAGATTGGAAGTTGATTGCTTGTTCTGAGGAAATTGGATCACATCACTCAGATTAGCAATACTTGTTTGAGGAAGAACTTCAGACGGTGTTGAAGTTCTATGACTTTGAAATTGCTTAAGACCATTAGTCTTAGCACTGTTAGTCTTAAAAGACTTCATGTTTAATTGAAAATTGTTTGAAATTGAAAACAGTTTGATTTTAATTTGAAGATTTGTTTTGAAGAAAACAGAGATTAAAAGACTTCAATTTGATCAAGCCAATCGATCGATCTAGCTCTAAGACAGTTTCCTGTTTTACACTTAGAGAGGACCTAGAAGATCTTATCAGAGGTTGATCCTTCTTTTAATTGAAGGTTTTGATAAGAGAAGAAAACAGTTTGGTTTTCTAAAAACATCAGAAGGTATGTAACCTTATTGAATGACACAATTCTGATCTAGGATACATAAGAAAACAAGACGGGTTTTCGATTTTAGGAAAATGATTTCAAGTAAATCAAATTTTGAAAATTCAAAATTCTGTTCTTAATACCTAGATATCATGATAATTGCAAGATCTAATATCTATAAAGATCTAATGATAAATCTAGAGTAAATCTTGAAAACAAAGACAAACTTACTTCAATTTAATTTGAGGATGGGAGTTGGGAATACTTGCATCCGGACCACCTACAGCTGGAACACCTAATTTGAATGGGACCACCTAACCAAGATCACTCCTTCTGCGCTCACCATGGCGACTTACACTTGGATCTGGCTCCTAACGGCTGACCAACACTCTTAGGCTTGCCAACGCTATCAACGGCTGACCAACGATACCTTAGACTACCAACTATTCCCCCCAAAGAAAAATGAAGGCTTGGCTCTTATTAAAACAAAAGACCTAGAAGAGCATAATGAGGATAGAATGGAAGGTAATAAATTCGTAAACTATTCACTTTTACGTTTATTAAACCCTACAAATAGACATATGAACCACGGATTGTGATTTCATTTCAGTCTCCTGATTTTAAGAAATATTTCGAGTAATATTTCGGTATGTAAAGAGAAAATGTAAAAATTTCAAAAATATATATAATGAATTTTGAGTGTATGTGGAATATGTGATAAAAAAAATAAGATGCAAGTAAATAAATTTATTAAATTGATCAAATGAAGCCTAAATACCAAGAAATGAAACAAACATGCAATCAAAATATGATTAGAAAATCAGGGGATTGTTTCAAAAATCAACAAATAATTAGAAGAATTGATAATATGAAAAAACCCTGAAATTTTTTGAAAAACCTTCAAAAAAATGTAATTTTTGGTTGTTGGTTGTATTTTTACGAAAACAACGAAATTTACAAAAAAAAAATTCAAAAATTTTCGAAAAAACCCTAAAAATTGTAATTTTTTCTGTCGCCCTTTTTCTTTTTGTAATTTTTAAAAAATGAAATTTTTGTTGAAATTCGCAAGATTTTGCCAAATCACATTCCTTGATATAAGCAAAAGGTTTGAGGTAATACAGTTTTTAAGATGGGCTGAATCAAAACCCAAATAAGGGAGAAGGCGAGATTGAGGGTTTATTTCCATGCTACATTACTTTTCCCACGAGGAGAATTTTATTAGTTAAGCAAACAAGGGAACATACTCAATTGTAGAAAAAGTACTTTCATATTAGTGATATTACTTTCCTTGCCACATAAGGAGAGCTTTATTTCTAGCAAAAAAGGAATTAGAAACCTTTTAAATTTTGTCCCAAACCTCAAGTTCCCAAAACAGGGTACATCTGTATTACCTATTGTTTGCATTGGCCGAATCTCTCAGCAACGAAATAGAAAGGAATGCACTATATCGAGAAAAAATGTTTTAAGCTTCTGTTGAATCAAATAGTGAAAATCAGAAACTCTGAATAGGAAGCACGTTGAGTAAGAGATAAACGTTGTTGCAGACTTCAAATAGGTTCATTGCTCTGCCCAAAACAAGATTAATCTGGCATATATGCTACTTGAGCCCCATGAGGATTCCTAAATTTATGTTCTACGAATGGACTGCCTCAGTAAGAAGTTCGTGAAGTGTCACTGCAAGAGGACTCTTATATATTATATGCAAATTTATTGTAGTTTAGGCATGGCAATGAGTTAATTTCGATTTAAGTCTACCAAATCCAAAGTTGAACTGAACATTTCTTGGGTCGGTTCAGTTCAAACCTCCCATAGTTCCTTGCCCACTAGACCCACGATAAGCCTACTTAAACTCTAGGTAGACCCATTAGTATGCAACTTTTAGGAGTTGTTTTTTTTTTTTGTCATTTTTTTGTCAACTCTTATATATTACTCAATTTGAGACTAAAACAATTCAAAGACCTTCTATTTATAATTTTTTTTTATTCTAATCTTTTTTAAAATCCTTAACTCCTCCCACCTTAGATGCCACTTACAGGGTTTGAACCATGAAATTGTGATTTCATTTGCCACGGGGCTATCGCTGAGCTGGTACCCCCATTGACTTGTGTTTATCAATAGTGAAATCTCATTATTCTGCTTCTCAAGATTATGTGAGACAAAATCTCACAGTATTATGCATAATTTATATAACATTATATTCTCGATTGTGGTCCAATTTTGAGCACCAGGACCTAAACCCGAATATTAGAGTCGGATTCCCATTGATTCAAGCCAAAAATTATCGTGCCGATTGTAGTTTTTAGTCTTATGCGCTTTCCCCAAACGAGCGTCTGCATGGTGTAAAAAGTTTTGAAAGACGGGAAAACTTCTTTTCACCCAAACGAACTTTCCTACACAGCCCGCTCCCATGGCCTGTTTTCACAGCCTTGGGGGCGAAAATACAATGTTGCCCCCCTCTCTTTAAACATTTTTTTGAGAAGGTGGTTAAAAAGAGGGGCAAAATTATATTTTCGCCCCCAAGGCTGTGAAAACAGGCCATGAGAGCGGGCTGGCTAGAATTGGGGCACCCAAACACACCCTCAATGTTTTATAAGTGATTCTATGTGTAGAGGGAAAGGGCGAGGAAACCAGCGAGGAAAAGGAGGTGGCGGGGGGTGAACCGTTCACCCCCCTCGAGTGCGCGCGCCAAAAAAATGGGCACACATCTCGAGGGGGGTGAACGGTTCACCCCCCGCCACCTCCTTTTCCTCGCTCTTTCCCTCGACATTTAGAATTTCCCATGTTTTATTTATTTATTTACTTATCTGAATTTTTGTGTTTGGAATTCCAAACCTTAATTTTGGATCTACAAATAATTGACTGGCTCGGTCATCCTGTGGCCGACACGAGATGACATAGAATGGCACCATCACTGAGTACTCACACTAGGCTTTTTTCCCCACCTTCAACTTGCCAACATTATCTCTGCATGGGCTCTCATCATAACTCACATAATGACACGTATCCCACGCTACACGTGACTCTCACTCGCGTGGGTCCTACTAACCCATGAGTTAATCACGTGTTTCTAAACTCAAATCACCGGCCGCCCCCGTTTGTTGTCTCCAAAACCATTAACTGGTTTCCTCCGCCCCCGTTATTTCTGGTAACGTGCACTAGTACTGCTCTCCTACGAGGGTTTTCAACCAAACAGCCGGTTTGGTTCTTGTCCAAACCGAGAACTGATCCGATTTTTATTGGTTTTAAAATTTTTAAATAAAAAATGAATGAAATATAAAAAAAAACCTAACCGAAACTAAAACACAATCGAATCTTAATTCATATAAATTGCAAATTTAGTCATTCGGTTCAATTTTATCTTTTAAAGTTACTTAAAAACCGTAATCCTAAATCATATCAGTTTATTCTAAGATCGGTTCAGTTAATTTAATCGATATACTCATTTTTTTAACCTTATCTCCTCCCCACTCTCTACCTTTGAGTCTATAAAGACCAACTTAGCCTTCACTGTAATGTATTGATTGAGGAAACTTGAAGCAAACTGTGAGAAAAGTCAAATTATGGATCTCTCAGACTCTCACGTGCACCACCATGCATTAATGTTTTGGGGGGTCAAACTCCAGCTAGTTTATATATATATGAGCCTTCGCCGCCACCACCGTCACTTTTGCTTGCTTAAGATTCATTGAATCCATCCAGTTTTGGGAAGCTAATTAGCAGCCTCATAAAAAGCTACACGATTCATCTCCATGAAATATATGAGAAGTTTAATTATTAGTGTGAACCAGAAGGA
Organism: Berberis thunbergii; assembly: GCA_003290165.1. Lineage (NCBI taxonomy): Eukaryota > Viridiplantae > Streptophyta > Magnoliopsida > Ranunculales > Berberidaceae > Berberis > Berberis thunbergii. The sequence continues at coordinate 8,755 of QNQO01011755.1, forward strand.
AATTGTGTCACAAGTAAGGAAACACAACCTAATTTTGGTTCTCTAAATTTTTGATTGTTTTGGTCGAGCTAATGAAGACAATCTGGCTCCTTACTGGCTAAAGGAGTTGTTCATCACGATTAATTAATCCTATTAAGAAAATATACATGTCACAGACTACAATAATTAATCATGGCTAGTGTATCCATGCACGATCTTCATCTTGAATAAGTGAATATCCAGCGTAAGGCAAGGCCCTTGTTCAATGCAACCTATTTGACAGTCTATCACATTTCCTTTCCTTGGATCCATTGATTTTCGGCATCTATGATCAATTACAAGCTCTCAATTACACTAAAATATAATTCAATTACACATTACAACACTCATATCACATAAATTTCTTACACACACTCTTGAATTCATTGCTTAGCTAATCTCTCACAATGACTCAAGACTCACAAGTCTTGGATGCCTTAACTTCAATGGATCTTTGATTATTTATAGATTACAAAGGTTACTGAAAATCACTTGAGAGTTTTCTTGATAGTTAACATTGTGAATTTCTTCCTCCCAATCTTTCTAAATAACTCTTTTTCTTTCAAATTCTTTAGAATCCTCTTCCAATTTGGTGTTGATTTCTCTCACCAGATTTATGGTGTCTTACAATATTATATAATATAAATTTATAATAGCAAGGAGATTTGGGGGTTTTATTTCACTTTTCAAGTAACACTCAGTTTTCATTTTCATTTGTGACTTCAGTTGGAAATAATTAGTTCAAAAATTATAATAACAAATAGAGAGTTCATTATCACAAAATAGAGATTGAAAAAGGGGTTATTAGACATACCCCTAATACGTTTGCAGTTTTGGATATGTCCCCCATTCATTTCTAAATTAGACATGACCCCTCAATTAAACAGAATCCGGCCATATGGTGGGACTGTATTTTCTTATTGTCAAAAAATGGCCTTACATAAAATTAAAATAAAAAAAAATAAAAAAAACTAATGACTGTCAACTCCACTTAAAGATCCATCCTCAAGATGGATGGATATAATATGAGGCGTTACTCACACTATTTCACATTCCTCTCGGAGCTCCCTTGCATGTCTTTGAGTTATGCCCTTCCATTTGACACTTGGGACACTAATCTTTTGGTACCTTCTTTCGGCTATTCAACCTCACCCATAATTATTTTTCTTCTAGGCATCCACGCAAGTCTAATCAACTCTGGTAGCTTCATCTTGAACATAGGATGTAAAATGCATAATTGAACAATTAACAGTGTTATAAAAAATCGCCAAGGCGTTAAAGAAACGCCCAGATTAATGATTAGGCGGGATGAAAAATTGGGTAGACGCCTAGGCGGGTTTTGGACTGGTTTTTTTTTCTTGGTTGCAAAATTTTATGTGAACAAGGAGTTGAGATCCGACGAAAGATGATGTTGAGATTAATTTGAATAAGACTGATTGTGTTCTTATTTTATTTTTCTTTCCCTTTTTTGAAAGAAAAAACAATTTAATTATTTTTATTCAGTATATATCTAAATATAGCAAATGATGATTACTTAATAGAATTATCAAAGGATCTGCCGGCACCAATTTTAGTAATGTAGATTTTATCAAATATAACTGAGGTCATTCATGCAATTTGAAGAAAATAAAAGAGTAGGTTTAGATATTTGTCCACAAATTCAACTTTTATAAAGTATCCATCATGACCAACTTCAGTATTTGAGATTTAATAAATTTTGTTCATGATTGTTAATTTTTCATGTTTATAAATTTTGTATATGTATATTGGCATTAAATTGGATGTAATTAATAAGGTATTATACTTAACTTTTGAAACTCTGGTGCCGCTAAAGGTTCTGTAAACGATCAAATCAGCCAAAAAAGATGACTCTTTGAAACTCATGCTAAATTGAGTCTTGAATTTCGACAGCCAGGCTGGGCAAAAGTTCGAGAACTTGTTCGGCACCATGTGTCTGAGCATATTTTTCTTTTTGTTCGACAAATTTTCTTTGCATTATCACTATTAGGGGTTTTGTCAAATTGTATGGTCGTTCGAGCTTGTTTAATCAGAATGCAATAATGTTAATATCTTTTATCATAATAGAAAAACTAGTATAATCTTTTTTTTTTGGATAATACAATCTTGTTGAGGTTCAAATTTTATTTAAAATCTGTATGTGTGAAATTTTTTTATCTCTGTATTTAGGTCTAGTTGTATGGTAATGACGACGTACAATTGTTTCTATAAGAAGAAGAAACATAATGAAAAAAAAAAAAAAAAAAAAAACTGAACCCTACCAAAAATCGAATCTCAAGTTCAATTCAATTCGATTTTGATCTAATTTCAAATCGATTAACACCCCTAATTTCAAAACCCCCTACAATCTACCAAATCATATGAGAAATTTTATATGGGAACCGTACCAGTAGGAGTAGGGGCAATGCTGCTGGGTATTTTAGACGTTTTAGTAAACAGAAATTCTAAATGTCGAGGAATTGGGCAAGGTAATGGGCGAGGGAAGTGAGGTGGCGGGGTGAGAGCCGTTTATCTCACTCGAGATACGTGTGTTGACTTTTAACGCGCATCCCAAACGAGATGAACGGCTCTCACTCCACCACCTCATTTCCCTCGCCCATTTCCTCGCTCGTTTCCTCGACGCGTAGAACTGCTTGTAAAGTACATAGTAATCAATTGTTGTCCGTACAAATGTTCCCTCGTGATATGAGATTCATGATGCCCTCCCTCCACTTACCAAGCATCGAGGTACTTCCAGCGTACCAAAAACGATTGATCCTAGGGACACGCGTCAACTTCTCCCACATTTGGTTTCAGTAGTTAGAGACTCACGTGCTGCACACACGCGTCACTATTGTAGACGCCGTGAAAGCAAAAATATCGCCGTCAGTAACGTGAAATTGAACGTTATATATATAACCCAACCAAATCATCAATTTTCAAGAAAAAACAAAACAACCATTTCTCTTCTTCTCTTACCACCCATTCCGGGTCAACATGAAAGCTGTTTTGCTCCGAACCGGTTCCAGTCCGGTTCTGGGATTGAAGGTCTCCGTCGGAGAACATGAATCTTACACCGGAATTCTATTCTCTGGCAAGAATCAGATGACGTCGCCGAGATCATCTTTGCATTGGGAGAAGAAGAAGAAGAACTGTTCCAAGTCCACCATTAATAATAATAGTATCCGAAGGACCATGTCTGAGAATGATATGATCCCATTGTCCGTCACTAAAGGATCGAGCCGGTTCTCGTGTTCCTCCAGATGCAGGTCTATATCGTTTCCCACAAGAATACCGGAAGCGAAAGTAGATGAGGAAGAAGAAGAAGAAGAAGAAGAAGTGAAGAAGAAGGTGTGGCCAGGTAATAGTGGATTGATGGAGGAGTTGGAGTTTTCTGGTGGTGGAATTGGGAAAGGGAGGAGAATTGGAGGTGGCGGTAGCGAAGGCGATGGTGGAAAAGGTGAAGAGAGTAGAAAGATAGGTGAATATTATAAAGAGATGTTGAAAGCCAATCCTGGAAATCCTCTTCTCCTTAGAAACTATGGAAAGTACTTGCATGAGGTATAAACATTTGTTTTGTTTTGTTTTGTTTTGTGAATTTTTTATTTATTTATTTATATATACTAATCTATTTATTTGCTTATTGGATCTGATTTGATGTGATGTGATGATGCAGGTTGAGGGAGATACGGAAAGAGCAGAGGAGTGCTACGGGAGAGCGATATTAGCGAGTCCAGGGGACGGAGAAGTGCTTTCTCTATATGGGAAACTGATATGGGAAGCTCATAAAGATGAAGAGAGAGCTGGTGTTTATTTTGATCGAGCTGTTGAAGCATCTCCTGATGATTGGTAATTTTCATTTCTTTTGCTGATTGTGAAACCACAATTAATCCGATTCGCAAATCAGTTTTGGATATGAAATATGTCAGAAACTAGGATTCAACTTAATTTACAATTGATATATAGCATGATAAATTAATTAGTAATCCCAAGCTGCCAAGCATTAGCTATTGAGTTCCGATCGTCACTATACATTAGTCATGAGATCCAGGGATTTTAACACTATATGAAAGCAATACTTTTTCGGAAAGTTATGTTCCCAAAATTACTTTTCACATTCTAATGTTCTGTCAACAATCATATATGCAGCTTTGTGCTGGGATCATGTGCTCACTTTTTGTGGGAGGCAGAGGAAGACGATGAAGAAGAAGAAACGCAGCAGATGAAAACAATTTCGCCTAACCCTGCAATGGTTGAAGCTTTCTGAGTTCCTCAATCTTATTCCACCTCTCCCTGCAGTCTCAGTTAATCTTTACAACTTAATTATCTTGGTCCCGGCCGTCCTGTACTACTACAATTAACCTTACTAACAAATAAATAATTTGCGTGTTGGAACGTCGAGACTAGTGCTATATATGAAGGTGCTGCCAGAGAAGAAGAGATGGAGATAGAGAGTAGTGCTCTATGAGGCATTAACTGAAGCTTTCTTCTTGAATATTGATCCACTGATTGATGTCGTTATGTGTACAGTGTAGTGCATGTTTTGATTATATCTTTAATTATGATGTTGAGAACTACATAATTACTTGTGTTTGGTTTCCCATTTTTGTAAAGCTGTGCTGAAATATCATATTTCAGCATCAATAAGATTGGGACGCCGTCAACACAGTTCTTCCCCAGGAATCCTTCTTGTATACCTCTGCTGTTTCGGTGGCAAAAGCTTGCCTATAGTCAACATAAAATGTTGAAAATGTCGGATCTTAGGGTGTGTTTGGTTGCATGAAATCCTATTCCATGGAAATCCATAAGGATCACCTATATTTAAGCTAATTTGAGAAAGACTCATAATCCACCATTAGGTTTTGTGATTAAGGGTGAGAAGTAATAGAAGTTCCATGAACATGAGCTTTGGGTGACGTGGTTCAAATATTCATAATACTTTTATTCTCACAATTGATCACAAAATCTAATAGTGAATGATGATCGCAATGTAAGGTCCCCTAATGGATTCTCATGTAATAAGATTTCATCCAACAGTAATACAGAGGTATCCTATAGTATCGCATTGGACTATGTTGATGATTTGAGACATGATTCTTTATGTAACATGTTCATTTTGATTTTCACTGTCTTTACTTTCCTACAAAGTGAATTGTTTTCCTGAGCCTAGAAACTTGCAATGCAAAAAATTAATAATCATTAATAAGAATAACGATGGTGACAAATGATCATATGTGGATAAATGGTACACCAGAAAATTTCTCAACTTTGTTTAGTTGCCTTCAAATAAAATGCTTTGGTGCTGTTATTGGAATTCTAGAATTGCCTAAATGTTGGCGAGAATAATCACAATAATGCTTTGACTGATTAACCGAGTTCCATTTACATATCGATGTTTGAAGTGAGAAGATCATTTTAGTAAGACAAAATAATGAGAATCCATAGGTAAGTTCATGCTTCACAAGTAGAAGGAAAAATATTAGCAAATCTTTTTCAGGTCCATGTATCGTAATCTTTAGTTCAGACTGCAGCCAAGATCATTCTCAAGTTGACTAAATGAGTAGAATCGTGTTACTTTGGAACAACTTTGCACATTGCAAGCAATCAAATATATATCACTGAACTAGCTTGCATCGCAAGAATAGCTCAGGAACGCAAGAAAGAAAACTGAGTTTCAGAATTCCATCAAATTTGCTGCATAGACAAGCAAGCTCAAACTTGATCATAGTTACAGACTTAAACCGAATGGCCTTAAACGCGTTGACCCACCACAGCTGCTCAAGTGATTCATGCTTAAAAGACTAGGCAATCATGACACTAATTTGGTACACAAACCGCATTCATCGATTCTTGACTAATTCTTCCACACATCAATGTACAAGTCGTAGTTCTCCCAAACAGTTTTACTCTCCCACACATCACAGTTATCATCTCCCGTGATACAATGTACAAGTAGCATTTTTCAAGTTAATGTGACAAAGGTCCAAGCCTTATCTTCCAAAATAAGGGAAAAAGTTCTTGCAACCTTTTATCAACTCGAATTTATAAAGAGCATAATCAAAGCTATAACATTAATGAAGGTTGTTTTGGTGACTCTTTCAATTCATATTTAACTAGGTTGAAATTAAGGGATATTTTATTTCACTCTTAAATTCTATTTTAACATGCAAAGATATACATTTTCTAGTGGAACCAAGATCATTGGAATTGAAAATTGAATTTTCTGAATAACATCTCTTGATTCACTTGATATTTGCTCTGAGGATGATTGTCCGTGAAGCATTTAATTAAAAGAAGAAAATAAAAATTGTTGTTTTTATTTCACATCTATACAACATGTCTCCGGAAACACTACCAAGTAAACAAAATGGCTAGGACGATCAAGAGAACGTCCTCATTTCTAACTCAAAGGTGAAAAGATGTGCTATGAAAATAACTTAGAATGAGAATTCCTCGGGTAATTCCAGATACTTGCCTGAAATAAAGCTCTTGTACTTCGCAGAGAGAACACCTGCAGACCAGTTTTAAGTTAATTCTAGGGGTGACTAACACTTGATGTTTTTAGACAAAGGGAAAAGGGAAGATTGATGACTGAGAATTACCTTTGGACTCAAATGGTGGTATGCTCTTAGAAAGGGTTGACTCCACCAATTTAACAAGTTCTTGACCTGTATGAAAAGAAAACTGTTCGAATATATAAAAAGCAATGGGGCTATTCCACATGTTCTAGCAACCTTAAGCTATAGTTTTAATGCACTTAATGATCCAAAAAATCCTCTCTAATGATTAGAAGAAACATAGTGACTTTGAACTAAAGACAAGGATGCTGTTAATTATGCTCATGCTGTGGCACTATGCATATTTCCAAAAGATAAAAGTTGACCCTTATTTGAACCATTGGAGAAGCTTCCATGTAGCATTTAGACATTTTCAAATTCGCATCACCTTTGAAACATGACAAACCTTTGGAGATGTTCGTGAGTTTCAAAAGCTATCTATATCGCATATGCAAAACGCAATTTTCAATGTACGAAATCAATACCAAACACATATTGTTGGTGGAAATACAGAGGTGAAAGCAGTTAGTGGTCTCAGTAGAAAAACAAACGCAACTTAATTTGAATGGTTATTGTGAGAGTTTTCCTCTAGTGGGATGGTTATTGTTTTTCAAATGACAAACATAGTTTAGACAAAACAGGGGGAGAGCTGCACATGGCAACGGCGACTGATGATATCTCACACAAGGAATGACACCGGCTAGCACGGTGGTTCATGCCATGACTCGCAGTTGTGACGGCATCACAAGCTAACATGAGATAAGTCCTCTGCTCAGTGGTGGGGTTTAGATTCATGTTTTTAGAGAAAGTGGATCATGTGTGGTTCATGTACTTTTTTCAGGATTCCTTGCACCCCGTAGGTGAGTTTGTGCTACATATTGGGAGTTTCCATGACTTGGCCATTTCAAAGGAATCAGAGTTTGTGCCCTTATTTAGTCTCCAGGGTCCCTTATCATCCTCTCAAACGAGATATACTTTTTGCACCAGCAGATCAGGCGTTTCGTTGGGTGGTGCCCACTCTTGATACGCGAGATATATAAGCCACATTGATAATTATCACAAAATATTTTGATACAAGAATGATGTAGCGGTGTTTCTTGACACGAATGAATGGATGGATGAAATATGTTACATAAATCATATATCAAAGTTAGTGTTTTGGGGAACCTCCAAAGCTTCAATAAGTGTCAATGGGTTACCAGCAATGGTAGACTTGTGACTGATGAAATCACAAGTCCAGGGTTCAAACCCTGCCAGGGGCATTTGGAGTAGGAGCCTAGGAGGGGTTAAAAAGGAAAAAAGAAAAAGTCTTACGTACATGTATCTTAGTTTTTAGGTTTTCAATATAAAACAATATGTGTTCTGATAACTATGGACTGGACAATAGCATACATACCCCATCAATCACAACAACATACGAGATAATAAAAATTACAAAATACGAGTAGGGAAGACTCAAATCCTTAATTACATTAAACTTACCTGTTAATTGCTTTTCTCCTTTACTGACATTAATTAAAAACGATGGAATTTGGTGATCATTCAACTGCCACAGCAACAGAAAATGACAAACAAGGGGTTTAGATGAATTGAGATTATAACAGATATTGATGTAAAAGGAAACAAGATAGGTTCGTATCCTCTAACCTTTGAAAGAAGGCCCTTTGCAAGCTCTAGTGGATCAAGAGATGAAGGATCCTTATTGTAGCCTGGCACAAACTTTCCGTTCTGATAACCAGCCAAGAAATGATAAGCTGCCTGTCCTGGACAGAGTTTTGATACAGAAGGAGCACGCCTGAACTGCACATCATCAACAAAAGAGCAAATATTATATCAGAATGATTAAACTTCATTGACCAGAGTTGTCGATCAGAACTGAATTAAACTTGAAATAGTCAAAATCTGGTGACAAATAATTATTTGACAACTACAGAGACAACAAATCTCAACCATTTAATAACTATGATCGAGGGTTAATAACACTAATGAGGTGTAATACATCTCAACCTCTCAAATTTTCTTAAATTCTCTCACTACAAATATTATCAATATTACCAATTTTTTTCTCACAGTTTCTCTTTCTCAAGATAAAAGATAAAAGAATTTCTACCATCTATTTTCTTCTCTACAGATTTGTAATGGAGTCTAAGAACACTAAAACACCGGGAAGGAAAAAAAACACACTACATCTACTGAAATAAATAAAAAAATTACGTGACTTTTTTCTCACTTCCTGCTGCACCTCTCTCCCAAGTACTCCCCTCTCCCCAATTACTATAAACATTAACACACATTAAAAATAAAAATAATAATAATAATAATAATTAATAAATAAATAAATAAATAAATCCGTACTTTTGATACTCTTGTATAGAAAATAAAATATGGACAATTCATGGGAGTCGATGACAATTTCATATTAGCCTAGTATCTTCTTACGAATTTGTTGATCAGAAAGCCACTTGCTTGATAATTTGGACTGAAATCCATCTAATAAATACTGAAAGATGGAGCGGTCAGCATCTGATGACCAAACTTAAGGGTTCTTCTTAGAAGTGGATCAAAACAATTTGCAATCCTTATATGTTATATGAGATTCTACGGCAGAACATGGTTCCTTCATTACCTATCAGTGGATGCAAGAACCACTGCAGCTGGTAATTTGAAAAGACTGGGTGCACTAGAATCCCCAGTTTGAAACAGTGGTGCAACACCCTGAGCAGAAAGAATTAGACCTGCATCAGCAGACACCAGATTCGAGCAGCCCTTGATGATATTCTCAGGTGCAAACAGAAGGATAACAGATTCCCCAGACATAAAGAGCCTAAAAGATGAAATGAGAGCATAAGTAATTACCAGATATCATAAAGAAAAAAATAGTATTAATAAAATTAATTTAATACAAACAGACTACCTAGCAGATAAAGGAACACCACCTCGGGCAGTTATAACAGGTTCAGCCAAAGCTGCGAGTGCTGCTTTTACATTTCTGGCATCAGAAAAGGCCTTGCCGCAAAGCATAAGAGATGATCGTTCTATATCAGCAGCTACAAACCCTGAATTGGTTTGTGACCCTAGACCAACAATTTCTCCAATATTTGGACTGCAATGC